>JARHVA010000919.1:2812500-2825000 GCA_037957365.1 Torreya grandis
GGTTGGAGTTAGTTCTACCTAGATGTACATGTTGACCCAAAATTTATCAGTCTTATAGATAAATTATCTATGGAAGATGTTTTAAATATAAGGTATTAAATATGGGCTTATTTATCATATTTTATCTCTATTTTAACTTATAATAAGGGTATAAGGATGAAAAACAATCTATTTTTTATTTTATTTTGTTGGGTGGGGAAAATAGAGAAAGATTTTAGTGTAACCTAAGTAGAAAATTCAAGGGTGTTTAGTGATCCATTAGAATATGCTACATATTATGATGGATAGACACTTGTTTCAAGTTATATCTTTCCTTGAAGGAATCTTGAACACACCTACAACCATTTCTTTCATCTTAAGGGAAGAATTCTTCATATAAAGGATTGGAGTTTTTTTAATCTATAGTTCTCTTTAATATTGATCCTTTTATTACATATTTGATATATCTTATGGTAGTTTTTAAACTTTAGTGATGGTTATGTTGTGTTTTTCTATCGTATGGAGGGTGGGAGGAAGTATAGATACATTTTTGGTTGTTGCTATTTGTTTGAAATTCCTACTAATAGGGAATATTTCAAGATGATTATATGCTTAACTCATTTATAATTTTCTATATATTCACATTTCTTATGTGAAATCCTTGTGCTTATTTCACACCCTATGTTTTATTCATGGAGTTCAGGTGATGGTTTCCCCAAACATTACCCCATGAAGATGAACAATTATATGAAAATTCTTAGTGCATTTTGAAATTTTGAGGAAAAGGTATTTCATGTTTTCCTAAAGGTTGTCATACTATTCCAATATATTTTTATAATATTGAGATTCAACTAATTTTTAATGAATGTTTTCTCTACCATTGTCTCAAGTCTATTCTAAGATTTATTCACCGTGGTTGACAGATGTATAAACCTTATTTACTAAACATCACATTGTTGAGGTCCATCCTAAGTCTCATTAGAAGGATAATTTGGGATGGTCATAGTTATACTTGGTGAACTTGTTTACATATTATCCCTTGAACAATAACTATTTTTTTGCCACCCTACCCCTGATTAAATGTTGTGGTTTGACCAGGTTGGTTCCATTGGTCATTTAATTGATGATTAGTTGTGGATTTTTCAAATATGTAAATGGAGTTGGTCCTTTTTGGTTCTTATATGTTTCATCTTTATATTCTATTATAGATATTTGGGACCTTTTTTCAAAACCCTTGTTGTTTGAATGTAAACCTTATGGGACCTATTTAAAACCCCTCTTTTTTTTATTATATCCAATTTACTAAAAGTTTTTTTTCCCATATCTAATAAAAAAACACATACACATTAATATTTTATCTCATCCTTTTCAAAATTAGTATTGATGTTTGATTCATATTTTATGAAGTTATTGTTTCATATTCATACATATGATGTTGTCTTCTATTTATTTATTATCATCTTCACCTTGATAATATTCCTTTCCATATTGATATATTTATTTCCTCTTATAAAAATTCTATTATACATTCAATGCACATTAATAAGCTTCCTTTAATGAATTCAAATTAAACATTCCAAACACATCATCTCTACCAAATATGTGACTTTAGGTGATATTCCATATTTACCAAGATGTATTCCTCTATGTGTGATGACTAATCCTCATAATTTTAATAAGAATAATTGATTATCATAACCTTAATCTAACACTAAAATATCCACACACACTCACGTGGCCAGGTAAAAATTTATTTGATACCAATTGATGTAGATCATAATGAGCGGTAAGAAAATAATACTATCTTACTCCCCAACCTAAACACATGCTTAAATCAATAGACACACAAAATTATAAATTTAGCTCAAACACATCCTTATTTATTGATTCATAAAAATAATAACAAATATTTCATTTCTAAGCCAAGATTTCATTCCAAACTATGAAAATAACATTATAGTTGAGTCTCATTGACTAGTTATAGGATGACTAAAAAATAATCAAACATGTAAGCCCTTGACCTCTATTTTTATATTTCTCCATTGAAAGTAAATATATTATGATATAGATATATTTGATATTGAGCTAACTAAATTTTCCTTAAACTTATCCATTTGGATATCCTTGACATAACCTAAAATTTTTAGTGTCCCTTAACATTTACAAAATTATTTGAAATGCAATATAGTCAATAAAAAAAATCATATAATGAGCAGGTGACATTTCGAGTGGGAGGCTTGCCTATTCCAAACATTATTAGTAATTTTTTTTTAAATAACATTATTATAGATTATTTTAACTTATTATTTTTCATAATTACATCAAGAGTTAATCTTGTGTTGTATTGGGTATGTATGGAAGCCTATTACACAAGGAATAGATTAAAAACTAATTCAAGTAGGATAAAAATCAAGTCAAAAAGGTAAATTAAGTTAGAAACATATACAATGTAATTATTTGATTTCAAAAATGAAAATATAATTGATTTTAATCTCCTTGAGAAATCTTAAATTATGATAATCAAAACTAAGAAATGGCATTCTATGTTTGAAATATGGAATCAATGTATTCTTGTCTAATAAGTCACCGTTTAAATTTTGCATGAGTTTCATTTAATTTTTGGAGAGGGTGGTCCCATTATAAAATTATTTTTTTCTATGATGAGATGCATTTAAATTCAAATAAAAATAATAATTGATGAATTTGAATATATGTTTATACATCACTTGAAAATGCCAAAGATATCAAATAATGGATTGGGTTTATTACTCATGGGTTATTTAATTATCCATTTGGAGTCCATAAATACCATTATTTATTCAAATTTAGGTTACTGATATAGGAAAATTTTAATCTTTAACATAGGAAATGACAAATAAAAATGCACATCAATAGTTAAACATGAAAATGGTGAAAAAAAATCATGCATTTTCTAACTCAAAATCAGGCATGGATTACTAACATTGATTTGTTAAATTATAAAAATGTAGAGGGTGAAAAAAATTATAAATTCTTTAATTATTTTACTAAAGAAGATTTAACACATATCATTATAAAATTTAAATATCTTATTTTTATCCATTAACCATGTGTTGTATAATAGAATTGGTTATATACATGATGAACTCGGTTTAGTAAAATAGAAAATTGTAACTTAGTTTTTCAATACATGGGAATTTTAGGTGTATGGAATTTGTAGAATGTGTGGCTATAATTTTTTACATAAATACGACTTTTTTATTTGAATAGGATTATCTTAATCTTTCAAATAATAAATATTTATTTTATTAATGGGCATATGCCCACTATTCATTTCATCTTGTTAGCTTGTTTTATTAGAGTAGGCAACTAAAATTTACAAATAGAATCAAATTAAAAAGGTGAATAATGTCAAAAATGTCTAAGATGGAATGTATTTGATTTGATAGGTGAAATTATAACTGATTTGAATATCCTTGAGAAAAGTAAAAAATATGATAACTAACCCTATGAAATGGGATAGTATGTCCTATAGATGGAAGTAATCTAAATTTGTCTAGTAACTCAACATTTTAATTATGGATGAGCTTCACATAATGTTTAGAGATGGTGGCCCCATAAAGATTAATTATTTATATGATGAGATGTATTTCAAGTCATATTAAAAAAAATTGATGCATTCAAGTATTTATTTCTACTTCACTTGCAAACACTAAAGATACTAAAAAATAGATTAGTATACTACTCATGGGTTAATTAATTTTCATATAAATTCCATTGATACCAATGTAAATTAAAATTAAAGGTATTTATGATATATTAAAATATGAATATTTAATGTAAGAAATGACCAATCCAACATACCTATTGATTTATTATTCTATAGAACTAGATTAGGTTATGATCCCATTTTGTTTTAGGTATGTATGGTAACCTATTTCATGGGCATGGGCTTAAAAAAATTTAGCTATGGTGAGAATAAATTCAAAAAGTGAATCAAGGCATAAAGGTCTAGGATGAAAAGTATTTGATTTGATAGGTGGAATTTAAACTATTATTAATTTTACTAAGAAAGGTCAAATTATGAAATGAAGGCCTGAAAAATGGGATTCTATGACTTGCAAATGGAAGTAATGTAAACATGTCTAGTAGGCCATAAATTTCATTATGGATGACCTTAATTTAATTTTTGGATAAGGTGGTTTCATATTAAAATTAGTTTTTTCTAGAATGATATTTATTTGTAATTAAAATAAAAAGACATTTAAATGCATTTAAGTATGCATTTCTACCTCACTTATAAATATTAAAGACCTATAAGAATGGATTGGGTCTATTACTCATGAGTCTTTAACTTTCCTCTTGGATTTGAAAAAATATTAAAGATTCACATTCAAGGTGTTTGTATAGGCAAATTTGAATCTAAAATGTAGGAAATCACCAAGACAACCTACACATCAATATTTGAACATGAAAAGGGAGGTAAAAGATAGAAGGTGAAGGAAGTTCTCAATTCCTTAATAATTATAATATAATGTATTTAAAAACTAAATTTAACTTTAAAAGTTAAGTATCTTACTTTGAACCATCAACCATACATTGTATAATAGAATTGGGTATCTACATGAAGGTGTCAATTTAGTGGAATAAAATTATTCCATTAGCCATGTGTTGTATAATGGAATTTGGTATCCACATGAAACTCTCAATTTAGTGGAATATAATAATACTTCATTAAATACATGAATAATTTGGGTTTTATAAATGTATACAAGCTTGGGAAGTGTTCATCACTAAATATATGAATGATATGTGGTTTCATGGAATGAAATGATTTTAGAGTGTATTGTTTTCTCATATTTATAAGTATCCATGCAAATATAGTGGATGAGGGATTTAATATACATTAAAAGGATGATTAGCATATATTTTCACTAGTATTCATACAATGTATTATTGAGCATCTTTTTTTCTCTAAACTTCATATTCAAAACCAACTAAATATACTTCAACACGATTATTGAAACTTAATTTCAAGCATACATGCCACTATAGTGGGTGATGGAGATTTCTAACATAGATGGTATTAGTGAATTAGGGATTTAAGATACTTTAATAGGATGTAGACAAAAATTATGAAAGAGATGTAGTCCCATGGACTATAAAACTTATGGGATATTATTTTTTATTCTATTTTTAATCATGCATGCAATTTTAGTTGGTGAGGGATGTAAATTGGTAGCTCTAACATTCAGCCTAACTTATTTACAATGGTGGACACCCACTCTAAAATGTGGAAGTATATAGAAGGTGTGAATTTTATCTACTAAATACATGTAAATTATTGAAGAATACAACATTAATGTGAATTTTTCTAGAAAATGTATGGATGATATGGTCCATCATGGAATATAGTTATTACAGGATATTTTTTTGTATTATATTTACAAGTAATAATGTACTTGTAGTTTATTATGAATGTAATTATTTTAATAATATTACTGAAACTTATTTACACTATGCTTTCAATGGTTCATATTTAGATTGAGTGGATACCAAATATGATAAATTTCATAGGTTGAATTCATTTTCAATATGAATCTTAGGTATACTAATAAAAAATTCAATAATACATGTGAACCATTGCAGGCATAGTACAAATAAGTGTCAATCTAGTTAAAGTGGATGACTACCCACTCTAAATGTGAACCATTACATTCACACTTCAACTAATTTTCAATTTATTGACACTCAAAATTAATTAGTTTTTGACAATGTGTAATCTTTACATCCTTACCTTTTGTATATTCATTTTTTTGTTAACTTGTAATATCTATAGAAGTATTCACTATTATATTCAACATCTTAAAAATAATTATAATTTCATTAAAACATCCTTATTATAATTAAAAACTATTTTAATATATATCTTAGTAGTATCTATCATTATAGGGCATGGCCACACTAGGCATACAAGGATGCATTATATCCTTATTCACCAGTGTCGTCTTATCCCTCACTCCAATAGTATATTATTTTTCAAGATGTTTAATTTTACCCCTCTAAAACTTATAGTAAGGTTGTTTAATGGAAACATTAAATATTTTCCTCTGTATAAGTAAATCAAGGTCATTCAAAACACATATACCATTCACTTGGATTTTCTTCCAAACATTGAGAAAAAAATCACTATTATTTCTAATTCAAATTCTTAAGCATTCTAATAGTCATATGCCAAGTCTAATTTTTTTTATTATAGGCTAAGTGTATTCATTATCAATAACTCAAATAAATATATATAGATTCATTCATATATAAAATTTAAGATTCACACACTGACATTATGATATAAAACAAAATTATCCTAAAGCCCTTTTGGGCTATGTAAACAACACGTAGATTACACATGGTTTTATAAGGGTAACTCAAATATTCCCCTAACATAATTCCCACTTTGTGTTTTATTTCAATTGTGTTTATTTTTCATGATCTAAGTTTTTAATATTTAAGGTCTTACACATGGTAAATAAATACATGCATGATAGAAAAAACCCTCACAAATAGGCACAAATATTAAATCATAAAATCAATTATATAGTAAACTAGTATGTGGATGTAGTCAATAGATAAGGTTACAATACATACCTATCCTCCAAGTGTGTCCTCATCTCATATATTCTATTTTTGTATGTGACATAGTTCACATGTCTTTTTTCTAGTTTCCATCTAGATTTAGCTTGCACATTAGTAATAAATCAGATCCAAGCTAGGTTTATATATCTTTTTCTATTTACTTTTTTTTACTCATTTCTAATTCTATAAATTATTTATTTCAGATTAACATTTGTGTGTGTGTGTGTGTGTGTGTGTGTGTGTGTGTGTGTGTGTGTGTGTGTGTGTGTGTGTGTGTGTGTGTGTTAGTTTTAAATATTTTATTTGTTCTTATTATTTAATTTTTAAATTAAAAATAAAATTAAATATTATGGTGAACCTATATTTTATTTATAACACTACTTTTTTACATAATTTTTGTCCTAGGATTTCATACAAATTTCTCTAAATTCCTAACACTGAAAAAAAGTAGTCATCAAACTTAGATTTAATCTAAAAATGAATCTCTTTATTTTTACCTTAGGTTTAAATCTTTTGAACTTTATACACAAAAACAACTCAAATTTTAGTTTCTCTTTGTTTTCTATTACTTTATGCTTATCTTTAAAAACTATGTTATGATAGTTTTAAAAATTATTAGTGGCTATAATTATTGGCTAAGGGATGATATACTTTTTAGACACCATGGTGTGAGGGGTACTATCCCAATATTTATTCCATTATTAAAAAAACATGGATTTTAGTTTCCACATACCTCACAGTATATTGGAAACACCTAGGGCCACTTGTTTATACCATAAGAAGCCTCTTTTATATGTTTAATTTTTGGTGCACCTGAGAGGAGAATATCATCTAGGGAAGATACTATCACTATAAACTTAGAGACATGATAGTGGGATATATAAAATTTTTATCCTTTGTAGTTAGTGTTCTAAAATATTGGGTTGATACTAATATACCAACAAGTAGGTATATTTGAGATTACATGTAATCATTCAAATTCTTGCCTAGACCACCCTTAATACCTTAATTTTTTTTGTATTTTATTTATTTTCATTATATTTGATATACTCATAATGGGATCATTGGATGACTATCTACTTCATATGTCACATAGGCTTATTTGATTTCTCGTAAAATATTTTATTTATTTTCTAGATGATATTCATTACATATGTAAATGGTTAAAATTAAATGATGTTTGAAAAGTTACCTTAGATAAATCACATTTAAATTGTACTCCATATTATTATAGCAAAAAAAAAATTATTAATAAAACCCAAAATATTCATGTTGTTAATACATAGGGGTAAATTATTCCATCTAAAGGATTTGACATCCTAGATCAATTAAAGAATACTAATGCCAAGATTTAATTTCTAAAACTCTTGAAAATAATGACAATATGTAACAATATATTATATGGAATTACATAATTTACTCTTACCCACAAACATATAACCTCCTTATGTAGCTTATAATATTATTACTATCTGATATATAAAATAAGATCTTTTTGAAAATCGTAGTGTTGATTAATATTTACCTTGTATATTCAAGCCTTTATATAAAATAAAGTGTTAAAAAGAGTACTTTATTAATAATATATCATGATTAAATTTATGATGAACCCATAAAATGGCTTATTATATCCTAGTAACTACCTCATATTCCTTTAAAGTCTTTCTTTTGAGTAGATTTGGATGTTCATAATAGAACTCATTATTAATTCAAAGTAGAAAATTAGTTGTTTATCTTAGCTATTCTATACAAGTCATTTTTACCTTTTTTAACACTTTGTTCTAATATTTACATGGGAAGTCCACACATTTTTTATAAATATGTCATAAATATTTACTATAGTTGAAGATCATATTTTTGGTAGCAAAGAACTACTCAGGACCAGTATAGACCTATTTTGGATATCCTCGACTTAGCTTCAAAGATCATTAGTCTAACTCCAGAGATCACTAGTCTAGATCGAGAGATAATGCATTTATATAAGCATGTGGATGCAATATTTGAATAAGTATGATACATTTTTGCAAACCATTTTTGAAAGCTATGTATATATATTTTCCATAAATAGTAATATGTATTTATAGTCATTATGTTTATGAAACTTTTTTATAAGTGACTATAAAAGCTATGTTTGGTTTGACTAGTTGAATGAGACCATATGGTTATAATTTCTAAAAATTTGCAACCAACAGTAGACACATAATCACATAAGAAACTAAATTTAGTGCTTTCCACTAGTTTTTCATAGAAAGTGGAAATAATGTTGTTATGATATTATTATAAAATAAGACAATACATTAGTTATAATAGGCACATCCTTTTATATGATAAAGGTAGGAGATGAATACATCATTAAGGATTTAATAGTTTGATTATCACTATTATCAATATTGTAACTTTCCAAAATCAATGAGAAGATAAGTTTATGAGGGTTTTTTAAATATAAGAGTGTTACAATACTATTGTGAGGAATATTTAAGGCCCACTTAACTAAATAACAAGGATATATTTGGTATTTATATGTTATTTATACATTGTTGTGTGATCTAAGTTTTCTATTCATTTTTATGTAAAGTATTATTTTATGTGTTTCCCTTGTAGGACTATGTTAATTTTTGTTAGAAAAAACTCCTTTAAACATTATAAATTCCAATTTTTTAATTTTTACTTAATTTCCCATTCCAAAAAAAAAGATTAAAAGTGTGTACTTTTCATACAAGTTCGATTCCAACAAACTAGTTTAGATGTGTGTTTCTATTGCAATGCATTTTTTATTTTAAAGGTGTGTTTTATTTCATAAGTAATATGTTATATTTTATCTCAAGAGAGTATATTATAACCTTAGAGTGAATGATCTACAAACTAGCCTCAAAATCAAGACTATTAGTTATAAGTCTTTGAATATCCCATTGTAGATAGTTGTTGGATAATACTTGAATTGACATGACATATATAAATAAATGAAGATAACATAATGACCCTCATAGTTTTTGAAATTATTTTTTAAGACTTTATAAATATTAATAGGGTATAATAATTTCAAAACTGACACTCAATTAATAATTATGCCCCATAACTCAATAAATTTATGAATAGATAGAGATTAAAAGGGAAGATATATTCCTAAAAACTCTAAAAAAAACACAATTACTAGTAGGTCATAATATAATCATGTTAAAATTATTCTATGAAAATAAATCCCAATGGTTGAGGAGGAGCCATAATTATACCCACTAGCACTTTTAGAACATTCTCCATAGGTAGGTGCATACTTATAAAAGAAGTAATCAAGGCTAAATAATATTGTAAACTAGAGTACTAGATATAAATAAAGTATCATTCCAACCAATTTTGGTAATTCATGACCTCCTAGGATAACTCCTAACAAAAAAAATTGGAATAAATGGGCAACAACATAGGAAACATGGTAAATCCTCAATCTAGAGTTGAATTAGGTAGACCCCCTCCATTCATGAAAACCTTTACCTATCCTAATGCCTTAGATCTAGATGAAAATACTCTAATGAAAAACATATGCCCATCAATACTATGTACTTTCATGGTAATTTGAATAGAATATCAAAAAAAATCATTGTTTGAATTCAAGATATTATTTATGATCTATGACCACAAAACTAATAATTAAAATTTGAAATTGTTTCCTTTAATAGTCAAGGATTTAGTTGTGAGGTGATTTATGGGATTACAACTAGACTCCATTCACAAATGGAATGATGTAAAATGTGCCATTGGTTAAATACTAGGATTATTGAAAGGTACAAAATTAAAAATAAGAGTTATTCTATATAAAATAAAAATAATATGAAAATATGGAATGTTATCCTTATCATTTCTTTTTTGTACATAGAAGGTGTGGATATGAATTGGATGATGATATATTCAAAACTATTTTATTGAAAGCATTAGATGATGGTGATAATAAATTTTTTAACCTGATGGGAAAAAGAGATGTAAATAAACTTAGTCTTAATCATATTTTTGAATTGTTTAATAATTACTCAAGGATAAAAGCTAGTATTAGGAAACTAAAAATAAGAAAAGGAATTAATGAGGTAAGTCATCTCATGAAGGAGTTTACAGTATTAAAATAAACATATTACTAAAATTAAACACCACATTATATGGTATATAAGTAAAATATAATTCCACCATTTAACAATTATCTATGTGCCACCCAAGATGTAGATTGACACATGCCCTCTGAGATTGTCCTTTTGATAAATATAGCTATGTGGTATTTATGATGATAATGATCATGATACAAGAAATTTTAGTCTCCAACCAATCATAAAAAATAAACTAAAATAAATTACCTAACCTAGGGAAGGTCTCAATTATATCTCACAAAGATAAGTGAAGGATTTATCTTACCATCACAATCCAAATCATTTGTTCCCATAGCTTCTTCCAATCCATGTGTGATTCTAAGGAATGAACCAACACCTCCACAATATTAGGGAAAATCATCTTGGTGTCAAAAATATTAGATACCATAATATCCCTCAATTTTAAAATAAATCAATAAACATAGATTCCTTAACAAAATCAGCCATGGGCAACCCAACCAAAATTTAAATAGCAAAGGAGAGTCTCACCTCAACAAGTTTTAATGCCTAATCCTACCATCCAACCCAAACAATTTGAAAAAGTTGATCAACCATATTTACCTTCCCAAATTTCATAAAACCCTAATAATAGACATGTAACCCCTATTTATGGTATATAAAAATAAGGAACCACAAGGTTAAATGCCATAAATTATAATAATGTTCAACTACATTCACGAATAATATTGACTCGTTCATCTTCTCCAACCATCACATAAATTCAAAATGAGAAGAAAAAAATTCTAAAAGAAAAAACCAAAGAAAAATAGAATATATAGGAGAAGGAAAAACTTAGGAAACCACTCCTCCTACTACTCCTTCACCAATAACATTTCCTAAAAGACTCAAATAAATAACAAATAAACGTGAATATAACATAGTCTGAGAACTAATAGAACTAAGCATTAAGATACCATTGATAAAATCCATAACATACATACCTAATATTAATATAACTATCAAATTTTTATGTGTATAGATTCTAAGGAGAAGAATATAGTATCCCAAAACCATACAAGTAAATGGTAAGATTGATAACCTCTTAGTAGGAAAGTTACTTCTACCAAAATATGGAGACCTTGAAAGTTTAGTCATTAGAGTAACCATAAGAAATAAGTAAATAACTAATGTGTTAAAGGATTTAAGATATATTATTAATTTAATAACATTAAAGACATGAAAATCACTCTCTTTAACTGGTGTACAACTAACTACTAGAGTCTTAAAAATAATTGACCAATCAATTTCAAAACTAGAAGGGGTTATAAAAGGCATATTAGTTAAGGTAAAACATTTGTAATATATTGCATAATTTATGATACTATATATAAATATTTGGATATTGGGATATAAATTAATACTATGAAGGTTATGGTTGGACATAGTTGCAACTCTAATAGATTGCAGGTCTAGAGATATGACAATCTCTAATAGATTAAAAGCAATGTAACTATCTTTAGATCCACCTAGAAAAACATCTCCAGAGTCTTTATATCATTTATGTGTATATGAAACTAATAAATTTTTTAATATTATATTTTATATATATATATTATGGTAATTAAAAATAACACAAATGGTTTAGAATAAGAATTAACAAGTTGTATGGAGGTAGACAGTCTAGTTCTATAGATCACTAGTCTGGCTCCAAAGATCACTAGATCAGTGCCAAAAATTTTGATGCCATGTATATAGGGCTGCCAAAATATTTATAAGGACACCCATGATGAAATATATTATCGCATTTATCTCCAACTTAGTATTTTTAGCT
Organism: Torreya grandis; assembly: GCA_037957365.1. Lineage (NCBI taxonomy): Eukaryota > Viridiplantae > Streptophyta > Pinopsida > Cupressales > Taxaceae > Torreya > Torreya grandis. The sequence goes on from JARHVA010000919.1 coordinate 2,824,990, forward strand.
GGGCATAAAAT
>JARHVA010000919.1:2840000-2927500 GCA_037957365.1 Torreya grandis
AATTTGAAATAAAAATCCAAAATTAAGAGGTGTGAATTATATTATTCTATTATTGTAGACACTAAAATATAATTATATATCAAATCAGTCTTATATACCTAGAAATTAATTCTTGTGGTTGTACCCTTATACTATTATACCTTCCCACTATCCAAATTCTTTCATTCTCTATATCTTGTGCCTATTTATTGTCTTAGTCTAAACATGTGTTATTCTAATGACTAGTCCTTCTATACTATGAAAATTTCTATAAACCTATGTTTTATCATCCTTCATAAGTTTTGTACCTATACCTATTTTCAAACTTATTGGACACTTACATCCCAATTATATGCCTATGTAGACGCAAGTGTCATGTGCCAAAATAAGTGTCTAGTGTCTTAATGTAATAAAATTAAAAATTTAAATATGTCCTTATGGTTTACTTAAGTTATTTAATATGATATATTTCCCAAAAGTATTGTTATACATGCATGATAAATCATCATTCATTCTTCACCTAACAAAGACATAGAAACACATAAGGTAACTTACCAAAAGCTTTCAATCAATAATTCAAGTCAGCAAGGCTTCCCTATTATTTACTATTTTAATATCAATCATAAGGACATATCATCTATATATATGAATTATTGAAAGAACATCCTATGATCCATACTTTCCAAGTTACAAGCCAAGTCACTTTATCTACTTGATTATAACATATTTCATATTTATTCACATATAATCCAACACATAAAATATAAATACATAAGTATGAGGTCTTATTTGGAGTATTGGATATGTATATATCACCCATTGATATAGGGGTCATTAGGGTATCTCAAAACCATGTGCCCACTAATAATTTTTTCCCATAGTCATTCCAAGGGTGAGGAAGCTAGGGGTTGATCATTTTGTAAAGAACAATAAACTGTGCACATTATCTAAGTAAACTAGTATAAAGGAGTCATAAAACTGAAAAGGTTATGGGTAGTTACATCAAGATCTTTTTAATATTGTATACTAAACACATACATCCAAATCAAACACCAACATCAAAAGAACTATCTAGATCTAATATAAGTTCAAGGTCATAAAATTTATATTCAAGAATGTGATGATTGATCCATAATCTAGATCCAGTATACTTACATCCTATTACATATCATATTGTCATGTGTAGAGTAAATAATCTAAGTAATATTTTTTTCAGTTCATACAATATCAATCAATATTTTTACTTTCTATTTTTAATATATATCAACATTTAAAATTATAATATTATGTATCTAAGTCTATAAGTTAATTAGGCCATTATAGATTTGTTTATCACCCTTGTGATTATTAATTTCTATATTATTAACCATGTATTATATTTATCCATATACATTTAGGGTAAAATAGTTTGTAAACCCAACCGTTGGTACCTAAAACTCTATATATTTACCTAGGGGTTTTTTATTCTTTGTTTCTAATTTCTTATTTAATAAGGTTCACAAGTTACAAAATCATATTTCAATTTGTTATAAATATGTGCAATATGGATGCATATATAGTCCATTTTGAGCTCCAATTTATGATTATAGCTATAGTTTATTATTATAATTATGTAATCATACATTTCATTCAAAAAATAGGCAAATTCATAAATATAATGAGAGGGTTTTAAAACAAAATCAACATTTAGTCTCTTCATAATTCTTTTTGTAATAATATAGAGATGGTATCTAAATGCCAACATTTATTCTCTCAACCCTTTATTCCATCTCAATCTTATTTGAGTGATAGATATTAGAGTATGGGTTTTATTTTCTTCCCAGGTTTATTTATTTTGTGATTTTTTCCCTCACTTGGAATTTTTCTACTTTTATAGAGAAGCTTGCTTAGGTGTATAGGTTGACTAGATGACTAGGAAATAAATCTATTGACTGATTATTCTGTGTATAGAATTTACTCCTCTATTCTTATATTTTTTGACCACTTTTATTGGAGGAGTTACTACTCTATTTTAGGAGTTTGTTGACCACCTTTTGTGTAGGAGTTACTCAACACTCTCCTATTTGTTCTTCTCACATTTGTGAGCTTTATTTATGGAAGTTTAGATTTTGGCTCTTATATTATCTTGTGCAAGATTATTGCATTGTTTTTCATTTTTATTTCATCTACTTTTGGTATACACCTACTTGGTTTATTTAATCACTTAGTTTGTGAATTTGATGCATCTAGAACATGTACTCAACCCTGATATGGTATTAGAGCCACCTCAATAATTATGAGTATAGTGTTTTATTATTGTAAGATTTATTTTGAAATATAATTTATTTTGAAATATAATTTATTTTGAAATATAATTTATTTTTTCATATATTGTGAGGTATTTCTTAGAGGGTTTGAAAAAAATTGGGTGTTTTTTGAAATATCAAAAAACTTATAGGGGCATTTTTTACTAAAATCTTGAGATTATTTTTTAATGTGTAGTTTGAAGGAGTTTACTTCATAACCTAGTCCTTGATTCAATGACCTAGTTTTTTCCAAGGTTTGGTTTATTTTATTTTTGGTTAGAGAATAATACTAAAAATGTTTTTAATCCATTAGGGTTTTGAAAGGCCTCACCTAACTCATTAGGTAACTCATTGGATCTCTATTTTGTGTGGAGGTATATTTTTACCTCACTAACCTCCATTTACATTTTATAGAACAACTCTATCAGGCTTGAAAAACATTCATTCAACTCATATTTACCTAGTTAAAACCCTATGTAAATCTTCTCAACCCTGCATCATGCTTGGAGCTCTCAACATCCAACTAATAGGTTGTGTGGCCTCCTATGACCTATTTTAATCCTAATAGCCACTCCCATCTAGCTTTACGGAAGTGATTCCTTGTAATTTTTTTTTTCAAACCTAAAACAAACATCATGTGGAGGGAATTAGTTGTTTATTTTTAGCCAATAGTTCTCACATCTTGCATTACCATTTTCCAAGGATATTTCTGTCATTTGGCAATCCTACTCACCATCAAACTAGGTTTCACTAAACTAAAAATTGCTCTCCTTTTTTGAAATCAGTGGTTTTCATATACCAACTTAGTTTTAGTTCATGGTATTAAATTAAAACTATGGTATTTTTTTTCAAAAAAGTCTAAAAATTGACTTTAATAATTTTTTCTTTATTATATGTTTTAAAACAAATACCTTGTAATACCAATGTTTTATTTATGTTTAAAAGCTCATGATAAAACTTTATGTGGGGCATTAATTTTTTTAAGTGGGATCACTTTAATGAAAGAGGGTGATAATATTATGAGTTGGATATTTTTTTATTGTTTTTCTAATTAAAAAAATATATTGTTAGCCTTCTTTTAAAAGATGGAAAAATATTATTTATAAACTCTTCATATTATCACTCGATGAATATTGGAGAGTAAGGTCTAGTTTGGAAGGTGGCCAAAATCCCTTGAATTCAAAACAATACTCTCATTTTATTTCTCATTGTGGATACTGCTTTTAGATTCATTATGTGTAGAGCCTAATGTCTCTTTATCTTGTAAATCAATATTTTTTGAGATTCACATTGGTTATTATAGATGCATTCTCAATTATGCCTAACGTGTTTTGAGTGTGCATTATTTCAAATGTTAGGATAGGTTAATTATTTCATGATTTAGGGGGTTTACTATGTTTTGAGTTACTATTTCTTGTTTCTTTCAATTTAATTTTTGCAACAACTTCAACTACATCCACTACACTTTCTTTTTACATAATGGATACAAGTTCAATTAATACATTAACACCCATTTAACTACTATGAAAGGAAAAACAAAATGAAAATTATTTTAAGGATCAAGGGTTTAAATTTTATTATAATGTGTAGTGAAATTGACCATACTGCAAAAACAAAAAAAAAATTAAGTGGTAAAATTATTGTGATGAAGCATATGGGTTGTTGTGTCTTTTTATGTCTTCTAATCATCTCTTTCACTTATAATGTACAAAATATTCCAATGAAGTGTGGGCCATGTTGGAAATTATTTTTTGGAAGCTAGATGTCATAAGAGATCATGAAATTGAAAATGAGCTTATTAACATTACTCCTAATAATTTTGACACCCTTCATAATTTATTCACCAAGTTCAAGTCTTTGAGATCAAAGATGAAAGAATGTGGAATATAGAAGAAAGATCACAACCTTTTTATTTATATACTCTCTAAGATAGGTCCTAATTACTAGTCTTTGTCTCTAATTTTCATGCCACTAAAATTGCTCTAGGAACCACATTGAAAATGCCCTCTTTAGATGCTTTTATTGTCAACTTGACTCAGGAGCAAGACAAGTTATTATATATGGGAATATTAAATTCTACAAAAACTCAATCCATGATTTTTGGGAATGGGAAATCAAAGAATTTAAAAAAGATTATAATAATAATAATAATAATAATAATAATAATAAGGATCAAGAAAATAATAAATAATCAATCTCTACCAAAACAACCATTGAAACCTCCTCCGCTAATGATAAACCTAAGAAAAATAAAGTTAAGTGTGCCTATTACAAGAAAAATGGGAATGATTAACACAAGTGCATGAAGAAACAAATTTATCACATAAATCATCTTCTAGAGAAAAATAACATAGATTGTCTTAAGTCTATCAATAAAAAATTATCAACTCAAGGTTATTATTAGTAAAAAGGCAAAGGTAAATAGAAATAAAAGGGCAAGGATCTTGTATTAGTTATAGCTCCAACCTCTTCATGGGTTTTTGACATAGGTCTTTCCCACCACATGAGCTCTTCACAAGTTGTGTTTTATTCCTTAGAGCCTTGTAATATGCATTTTATAACTTTGGGTGATGACACTTAGTAGAATTTTTAGGGCGAGAGTCTATTGAAATGGATGGAAGAACATTAAATAATGTTCTAAGTGTTTCATAACTTTCAAATAATATCCTATTAGTGTACCAAATCACTCACATCAGTAAGGGAATGAGGGTAGAATTTAACTACATTTATTCATAATCAGAGAGTTCCACAACTATTATACAATGGTAGTGGATAGGGAAAATCACCAAACTAGGTTATACACTTTTCACATTTTTCACTTGATTATTTAATGAATGCATTACTAAATCATTTATATGGAGTTAAAAAAAATTTATGATTAGTTTAGCCACCTAAATTACCACTACCTATAACAACTTAGTAAGAATGATATGGTTATAGGCCTACTTAGTGTCCATTTCTCTAAGTGTCTTTGTTATAGTTGTACCCTTGGCAAACGTCCCAAATATAATTTTGAAAAAGGTAAAGCTTGATGGGATTCACATGCATTAGATTTAGTACATAGTGATGAATCTAGGCCTTTTCTTAGTATAAATTTCACAAAAGTATGTCCTTTCCTTTATTAACAATTTCTTAAGGTACACATGGGTCCACTTCCTTAGTCATAAGTTTAATGTGTTTGACAAGTTTAGAGACTTTAAATTTCTTATAAAGGAACAATCTAAGAAATTCATCAAGGTTATTCATATAGATAATGGTGTTGAGTATGTCAATAACATGTTTGATTAATTTGTCACTATAAAGGGGATTTATCTATAGTAGATAGTTCCTTACAATCCTTGGTAGAATGGAGATGTAGAATGTGAAAACATGTCCTTAAAAGAGATGGTCTATTTTATTATTTATTCTAAGTCACTTGCACTAAGTTATTGGGCTAAAGTAATAAATTATGCTTATTACACTTAGAATAGGGTTACCCACAAATATTTAAAATTGATAACTCTATTTGAAACTTAGTATAATAGTAGACCCATAGTTAATAATTTTAGAGTATTCAAATATTTAGCTATGGCCCATATACCTATGAAGAAACATAAGACTGTGTAATGTCAGAGTAAGCCTTGCATCTTCATAGGTTACGTAGATGGTGTCAAGGGGCATCACCTTATTAATTTGATAATGCATACATTATTCATCAAGAGAAGTGTTAACTTTCAAGAGAGTCCAATATAATTGACACTTGTCACTTCTCCAACTTCATTAGACTCAATTAGATTTGATTCATATGATTCAAATTAGCCTGAGCACATATGAGATGTTGAAACACTTCTTCTAGTTTTGATAGTGAGAGTAGTGATGGGGTCTCTTATTCATCCACATATAGTCACACTTAATAGGATGGTTTTTATCTACTTGACTCATCTATTTATTGTCCTTTTTAGGATAGGTAAACACTACAAAGTGTAGGTACATAGATTGGGTATTCTTTAGACGATAGGTGGACATGATCAAAGTTTTAGAGTGGGCCAAAAACATTTATGCCTCTGATTTATATCCATAGACTTTTTGGGAGGCATTAGGTATTCCTTAATGGTATTATACCATGCATTAAAATTATAACTCCTTAATCAAGTATCATACTTAGGACATGACACTTCTTCATAAGGGAAGAAATATAGTTTGATATAGATGGATATATTAGACTAAGTATGCAATAGATGAGTCTATTGATAAGCTTAGGGTGAAGTTAATTGTAAAGGTTTTCTCATAGGTGTGTAACATAAATTACATATATACCTTTGCACCAGTCACCAAAATGAACTCTATCAGACTCACACTTATTATTGAAATAACCAATTATTAATATGCTTATTAGATGGATGTGAAGAGTACCTTCTTTCATGGTGATCTTGAGGAGGATATTTACATGGAGTAACTTCTAAGATTTATTGAAGATTTATCTTTTGTATGTAAACTCTATAAATCCATCCATTGCCTCAAATAGGCCCCTCAATCTTAATACGCAAAAATGGATTCCTTTATTCCTTTAGTAGGATTCACTAGATGTAATTTAGATTTGAAGATTTATCTCCTATGATATAATGATTCAATCTTGATTCTATTTATTTATGTTTATGATCTTTTGATCCCTAGTAAATCTTATTCATCATTTGTTATAGTGGTGAAAGTATCTCTCCATGGTAGTTTTCCATGAAAAACTTGGTCTTGTTAAATTACTTACTTAGGATTCATATTTCTTAGTTAGACTAAGGGATCAGTCTTTTACAACCTAAGTATGATCTCAGTCTACATTCTCAATTTCACATGACTGATTGTAAGCCAAATATTACTACCTTTCTACTTAGATTCAATCTTGAGTTAGATTATACTTCACCTTTGGTCGATGTTACCTTTTATCAACAACTTATGTTTAACCTTATCTAATTGACACATACCTAACATGACATATCATATATAATGGGCCTAATCTCAAAATTCATGTAAGAACACTATGAGTTACACTAGAAAAAAGATAAGATTATCTTACACTACATTCATGTCACATATAGATTAGGGATCATTCACTATAGAGATAAAATTGACATAGACTTGATTGGTTATACTAGCTCATATTGGGTTGTGATATTCAAAATTTTAAGTCCACTTCTAGTTATAGTTTTTACATGGGTTTAGGTCTAATTAGTTGGTCAAACAAGAAGTAGAATGCTATTTATTTATCATATAATAAGGTAGAGTTAAGGGGGATATCAATGCTACCACTAAATCCATATAATTTTAGAGAATTCTCATAGAGTTTAGTATTTAGTTCAGATGACCCACCATAATCTAATTCAACATCAATAGGTCAAACACATAGAGATTCACATGCACTTCATTAGAGAGATCATTCATGTGGACATCATTGATTTGATCCATTTTTATATGGTAGGATATATTTTAGAGACATTCTCTAAACCTTTCATAGACAACAAGTATATTCACTTTCAAGATCTTGAGGTTTGGGACACTATAACATCATCTTCTAGGGGGTATTCAAACCTTTTCTTTTTTTTCCTCAATTTTTCATGCAGAATTTTTCCTACAAGTTCTATCATTTTTCCTCTACCTTATGAGATACTATGTTTTACATGGGTAACTCATTCATTCCTAGTTGTTAAGACCAATTTTATTTACACTACCCACCTAAGTTGTTCTTATGGGGGCTATTAGAATAACAATTTTATATTTTTCCATATTTATTTATTATGGTTTTTTCCCTCACTTTTAGTTTTCCTAATTTAATGGAAAAGCTTACTTAGGTGTACAGGTTGATCGAATAACTAGGAAGTGACTACCTTGACCAAATATTCTAGGTATCAAAGTTACTCCTCTATTACTATATCTATTGACAACCTTTTATGGAGGATTTACTATTTTATTCAAGCATTATATTGACCAAAATTTGTGGAGGAGTTACTCAACACTCTCATAGTTTTACCTCTCACATTTATGAGCTTTGTTAATAAAAGTTTTTATTTTGGATCATATCTTTTCTTGTGAAATATTCTTGCATTATTATTTCATTATTATTTCATTTTATTTATTTTATTAACCTCCTTGATCATATAATCACAGGGCTTTGGATTAGACATATCTAAAACATGGACTCAACCATGATAAGACCTACCATATTACACCCATTATTCTTCCATGGTCCATTTTGTCAACAATAAAAAAGGTAAAGTTTCCAAACTAATCCACAACCTATTAATATATAGTAGGTTCCTCCTAAGATAAAACCTATGATCAAATCTAATGGATGTGACCTTGTTGACTAATTTAGAGACATGATAAAATCTCAATCCATGAACTTCTAAAGAAGTCAACTATCTATAATAATATCCTATATAAATCATTTCATTATACCCAAGTTCTAAGTGATATTGAACCAAATTACTTTGCATATATTATATAAAGACCTCAAAAATAATATAGAACTCATTACCTATGATCCAAAAAATTTAACATCCAAGGATAATATTAACAAAAATTTTCCTTTGTTCATACAAGTAACTATACATAATAAGGGAATCAAAAGGGTGTTCATTCATAATGGATCAGGCCTAAATATTTTTAACAAAAATTTATTAACCACCATGGGTATTCTCACCAATATTCTTCAAAACCAATTTATGCATATCAATTTATTTGATAATTCACATAGCCCATTGATTGGCCAAATCACATCAGATTAGATATTTGGGCCAATAACAATTCCAACTTCTTTTTAGATAATATCTCAATCATTACATTATAATTTAATTTTGTGTATAAATTAGATGCATATAATTGAGGTTATCCCATCTGCACAACATTTATGTTTAGAATTCCTACATGATAGGACCTTATTTAAAATGTCAGTCAATGATGAACCTTTCAAATTTTCCAAAATGATACATTATAATACAAAGGGCATCCTGAAGGTGGTCCCATTTAAACACTATGTTTTACTTGAGAATATACATACCTTTTAAATAGGTGAGTCAAATACAATGGATCCTTTATCTCTAGATGAAAATAAATCACTAAATATAGAGGTGCACATGGATACAAGTTAAGAGAACAAACCATCACCAAAAAAATCAATGATAACAAAATTACAATAAAATCAAACATATGAGATTCCTTTATTGGTTAATGCTAAGTATAAATATGGCCATGTTTCATATCACTATGATAATTATGATGATATATCCTCTGGTATGACAAATGATAAATTGAAAAAACTATTTTGATCCACTTGAGCATCTTTATCATAACTTATTTTCACCTACAGGGTGTGGTACATATAAGTTAAATTAAACTTTCAAGGATTAAAACCCAAATCAAGATAAAGTCAAATAAGAAATAGTATATGGGTATGTAAATTACTATTATTCCATATATCCATCTTGGATACCACATTTATTCAACCTTAAAAGGGTCAAATATAGATATATCATGTAAATAATGTGGAGATCTCTCATAATACTACACAACAAACTTTATAGATAATAACTAGCCAATATACTGTAGATACAATACTTTTTATGTTAATTTAACATAGGATGATAAATTCACCTCTTAATAGGCACATATCATGTATTATAATGTTTCCTAAAGAGGGATTACCATTTTTCAATATCATCAAATCATTGGCCATCATACAAACCATTGTGAAGAACTAAAAAACTAAATTTATAAATACAAGAGTGAAGGATATATACAAATTATTTTCAATAAATAAAAAATAATTTATACTTCTAATAATTCATAATACATCCATCCTTCAAAATAACAAATATATGAATCCTTAACCATTACTGTAAATATTTATGGGGTTCATTACCAACATATCAAGGTGAATTTAAACAATTAGAACACAACTTACATGTATTATCACACTACAATATATGAGACACAATATGTATGAATTATAATATTTTCCATCATTTCAAACATCACTTGGGTATATTATAACACTCATTACATTTGGACCAAAGGTAGAAATTGTTTCTATACGGGTAATGGATCAATAAAAAAATTTGACTTTGCATATTGGCTGACATCGGTTGATCGATATACAAGCAAGTATGAGTGCCACACTTTAATACCTTACTTTTCATCATGATAAAAAATAAATTTATATCCCTCATGATGGATATGATGATAGGTATATACCCACATTTTCTAGTAGAGAGTTACTATTAATATAAAATTATTAGCAATAAACAATATAAATAGTTTTGCCAAACTTGGTCATTGTGGATCACCTTGGCTCCTAAATTTTAAGACTTGTTGAACTAAATTATTTTAAAACATACATAATCCAAAAATAGGAAAAAAGAAAAACAAAATTAATAATATTTTCAGAATTTACATTTTATATTGGTTTCTTTTAATTTATGTTGTTAAATCCATGTTGGTATATATCTTATCATATATTTATATATACACATGTATCTCACAGATATTTTAAGTATGATAGGCATTCAGAAGAGCATGATATATGCACTTTAAAAAATTTTGACTTCTATGTATTTAAGTCATATGGAAATTAGGGGTATCCAATTATCTAATCATGATACACCATGGTTATATCATTTTATGATCAGTTTCCATTATCATGTTTGAGCTTATATACCTACACATATCTTCATCCATGCTTATATATTTTGTAGTGTACATGATATGATATGTAATTGAGATTTTTTTTCTAACATATATATCTAAGGACTATTATGATATGTTTATATAGGTTACTTATGATTTTTTAATTTTCATTTATTTACTTCCTTGAGTGCCTTTCCTTGCTTATTGAGTGTTTGAACATGCTCCTTTGATTTTAGATCTAATGGCTTTGTTTTCCTTTTCTTATATTTGAATATGTCATTGATTATTACATTGACATTTCAATATGTAATTTATTACACTGTGGACATTTAACTAATTTATGTCCCTTTCATATATAACATTTGAGCATGCCCTTTATTTGAGGCTTCCTTTGATCGTTATTTTTTTATTTTATTTTGAGTGGTCATGCATGCGTGATTGATTGTTTATTGTGAACACATATTATCTACCTCAAATTACACACACACACACACACACACACACACACACACACACACACACACACACACACACACACACACACACACACTACTTAATTTACCTTTTTAGGGTTTATGGATTTCAAGCCCTAGGTTGTTAAAGGGGATGAGTACAATAAATCAGGGCATAAAATATGCAATAAATATAGCCACTAGTTTTTTAAATAATTGAGATAAATTAATATTTATAATAATATTAATAAATGATGAAAATAATCATGTAGTTGTAAAGTAATTTAGATAGATAATTTGGAGGCTACAAACTAGGATTAGATCTAACGAGGGTGTTGTGAACATGATCAAAGTGTCAAAACCCATCATGGATAGTAGCACTATAACTATATAATAGTTATAATGGTGATATTGTCTTCATTTTAGCACTAATATCCTCTATGTAGAACTAATTTGAGATTTTAGGTCCACCTATGTTGGAGTCTGCCAAGACTATTCTTATGTGAAAAAAATTCTAATTACTTATCAATGACTATTGTAGAAAAATTCACTAGGTTGGTTTTTGTGGTTGTTCATGCATTTAGCTATCAATACAAGTTAGTAATAGACATTATAAATCTAGGTTGAAGGTTATAAAGGTCCGGTGCATAACATTTAATCATTTTATGGCATTAGGATCAATTTCACATAAGGTGCAAGCCTTGTGCACTCACTCAAAGTACAACAGTGAAGGGACCAAGCCTGCAATAGGCTATTAATATCATGGTGAAACTTGGGGTTTCAATAGGATTTAATAATTATCCAAAAGGTTTAGGTGGCCTTCAAGCACTAATTATTTTAGAGGGAGGTCAGTAAGAATAAGCCTTCATGAGAGTATAAGTCCTACTGTGCAAGTCTATCTCTAGCTAGACCAAGCTTCTATAGGTGAAGGTCATCAAGTTAGGGGTTCATGGTCATCTAACTAATTATTCAAGTTATATGGATGAATTACATTGAAGGACTCCCTCTTAGATAATTCTATATTCAATAAAACCAAAATGTTGTAGAAAAGTTCAATAGGTTGCTTTTTTTGGTTGGTCATGTGCTTAGCTATCATTCAAAGTTAGTTTTAGACTTGGAGAAGTTAGGAATAAAAATAGTAAGGTCTAGTGCATAAAATTTAATATTTTTATGGTTTTTTCATTAGTTTCACATAAGGTACAAGCTTTGTGTTCTCACTCAAAGCAAAATAGCAAAGGGATTGGGCCTGCATTAGGCTAGTTGTTTCATGGTGCAACTTGGGGTTTCAAAGGGATTTAATCATTAGCCAAAAGGGTTAAGTCACCTTAATACACTAATTATTTCAAAATTATGTCACTAGGTGAAAGACTTTATGAGAGCATAGGTCCTAGGGTACCAGCCCATCTCTATCTATACCAATATTTTATAGGCCAAGGCCATCAAGTCAAGGGTTTAGGGTCGTTCAGCTAGTTATGCAAGTCATAAGGACAGCTTATGTTCAAGGACTCCCTCTTGGGTTACCCTATAGGCATGGGGCCTAAGATCCTTTATGAATTTAGCTTCTAACACTTAGTGAATTTACAGGTTGGTTGAAGTCACTAAATGACACCATGATTCTATTAGCGTCTAGGGTTAAACCTCCATATTCTAATATATTATGAAATAACTAAGCAAAACTTACATGAAACTAGCTCATAAGTAAAACATCATAAATATCATAAAATAACAACTAATACTTCATTCATTCAATATTATTCTTCATTAACTTAATCAATATAATTTATTACAAGTAATAGAGAATATTCTCTTCCTAAATCTATTCATGCCTAGTAGCCCACATACAAGCTTGGGCTATACATTCAAACTAATTAAACTAATAAGTAGAATGAAAATACTAATGTCAACTCTCTATGTTTATATATATTCACTATGTTTCCTCTCCTCCTCTTAAGTTTCAAATGTGAGCCTCCTTTTATAGGTGATGGTTGTCTCTTGCCAAGTCAGATAGGTGTGTGCCGAGTGATGAGCTATTATGAGTCTGTTGGCTCTACTACACTTCCCAAGTTATATGTGCACATTTTTTATGGTGAGATATAACTTAGGGTTGATTTCCTACCTATGCCACTCTTCTAACATCCATGTGTCTTGAGCACCTCATACAAGTCTTGATAGGTATTTATTTAAGAAGTTTAGTACTTTACAAATACCTATTAACTAGTGTGAGATCCATGAGGACTCCTCCAATTGGTGCCAAAATGTACAAAAATGGGTGTAACTAATCTAAGGGTCAACATTTTCCAAGGTTTTTAGGCTAGCATGGTCAACATAATGGTATAAAAGGGGGCCCAATAGTGACATGTTTTGATTGATTTCGCATGTGAACCCTAGAATTCCATGTTGTTAGGGTATCTAATTGGAACAAAAAGAAAATTATGATGTTAGTGGTTTAGGTTAGACATCTTCAACACCCTACTATGATGATATTTTCCTATATACCAATACTCTAATCGTAGATCAAGATCAATGTAGTTATCCCCACCTAAGATTTGGTGTAAGTACAAGTGAAGCTAGTATGAATTCCAGTTTGAGTACTTTGAGTGATGATGGATACTATAAATCTATGTATTCTGAGCTTGAAGGATGGTTGTAGATAATTATATGTATAAGTAGTATATAATATGGATTGGTAACCTTGATTGTGTACAACTTATTTTGATCTTGTTTATGTTATTTACATATGATTTTCATCTAGTGAATAAAGGGATAAAATCATTGTATATATATTATTCTAATGTTTGTGTGGTTATTGAAAGAGGTCTATGCTGACCCTAGGTTATTATTTATTTGAAAAGATATATGTTGGTGATAAAAGGTAGGAAAAGCATAATAGCATCCAAACTAGGACACTAGCACCATTGGCACTAATGTTTAATTTATGATAGTAATGTCTAGTTGTCATAACTTGGGTCACTAAGTGAGAGGATACTAAAGTGAGGGTGTAGGACTACATTAGGGATGTTTAGGGATTCATGTGGCCTACATGAAGGCTAGATAGGTGTCTAAATATGCCCTAAGATAGCTCTCAAGATAAGTTATTGATAGGTGGTCTCAAGTAACACTCTAAACACGCAAGTGTCATTTTATATGACTAAATCCCCCCCTCCCCACTTTATTATATAAATGCATCAAACTTAAAATAGTATGATAAAGGAAAATAAATGTACCTAGACTTATCTAAGAGGTAAAGCCCATGAATGAGGATCTAAGTTTATGAAGTGTGCTTCATTGTGTGTCTTACTAATGAAACATGCATAGATTAGTATTTACTTAAGAGATATCAAAAGAAAAATAAAAAAGTAATTAAATAAAAAAGGGAGAGTAAATTAATGAATGCACCTCATTGGGTACATGAACTTATGCATAAACCTAGAGAAATTTTATGTGTGCATGTAGTCAGCGATCAATCAATGAAAACTTAGACTAAGATACATGAATTACTAAATTACCATGTTTAAGTCTCTTAATAACTCATTTTGGCCTTGAATTCATCATTTCCCACCCTTGTTCAGTAGATCATGACCTGTGAATAACTTATATTGGATAGATGGTGTGTACAACCCTCTCACTTAAGTGGCTCAAAAACTCAAGTAGACTATGACTCCATCATTACCTATCTAGGTGTAGTAGATACATATATAGCTAAATTTTATAAATTTAACAAATATTATTAACTATAATTGGAACTATATATGTTAAATATATGGCCACTTGAGAAATATCAAATGAAAATCAACTAAGGAACCACTTGAGTATATATCTTAGGTATTACTCAATAATGTCAACTATTATAGATCAAGTAATGCATAAAAATGAATTGTTTTGGTGTGAATGGTGTTTAGACTATGTTATTTCAAATTGTGTATGGATTAATAACATAGATAATGACATGAATTTTACCATTCCATCTGATCAACTAGAGAAAAAGTGAGCATATAGAAACATTGTGTCATACACATGCCCTGGAATTTGATATATATTCATATGTATTCTAGATTGAGTTATAATAAAATGTATCTAGGTATCTAAAACTCAAATTTGATTTATCATGTCATGCACGATGCCCCCAATATAATAAACTAATATGAATTTGTGCTAAACTAAGTAAAAATTGGTAATCTCTAACTAAACCTTTACAAACTTGGACTATACCTATTGTAATTTTTTGGCCAAACTAGAATTTTATAAAACTTAGGGTACTAAATAGTATAACCATAAATAGATAGTAATGCTAGTGGTGTTAGTGTCCCACTTTTGGTGTTAGTGTCTAATTGTACTAATTTTTATGCAACTAAAATTGGTCTCTATGTGATTATTCCCCACTATGTTTTCTTGAAATTGATTTATGTAATATGCACCTATGCTATGAAAACTATACTCTGAGTGCATTTATATAGCTTAATATTTATGACAGACCTTTTTGAATGCCCCCCTTTTAAGGGGAGTTTTTAACGTGTGTAAGAACTATCCTCAAAATAAAAATCTCTATATGATATGTGTTATATGGAGTATAAATGCTATCTATGTAATAAACCAATATAATGTGCATACATGACATTAAAATTAAGATAATATGATCATAAGATTTTAATCTATGATGCATATTATATCTACCATTGACAAGGTTTTCTAGATAGATATAACAATGTAAGCATTTGTATAAAAAAAAAATCTAATAAATAAATTGAGTAGCTACCTACAAGGATGGGGTATTATGTCCATCAAGGAACCCAAGGAGAAAGGGTAGATGCATGATTTCCCTCTTGGAATAAAAAAATAGAGTGTACAATAAGAAAGACAAGTGTCATGGACATGATTTATATATGAAATTATACATACAAAACACACAATGGAGGAAAATTAGTCTAATGGGACATAGTACAAGGGACATGGGCACATGTCACTAAATATGAGAAACAAAGACATACAAGTACATGTTCAAATGTACACATATGCAAATAAAAATTAGGTTGGCATAGATCCACATTGAAGGACATGTTAAAATGTTTGCATACACAATAAAAAAGGAACACACAAGGACATGGGCACAAGTCCAAATCATACATATAATTAAAGGAAATAGCATATATCCATAGAATAATGGAATATGCAAATGCCCTTGAATACAAGAAGCATAGAGTCACAATCAAGTCTAAACTAGGAAATATAGAAATGAAAGTATCAATAAACATGTGGTACAAGTGTATATAAGAGTAAAGATGCACATAAATTGAGTCTAAAGTATTAGTGGTCAAGAACAAATTAATGTAGTGTATAATGATATAACTTGGTAATTAGAATTGTGTATAAGATGCCCCAAATGGGAAAATGTGTCAAATGACAAACCTATGTATATGCCTCAAATTGGTATATAGTAGAAAATCTAGACCTATGTGATGGATTTGAGTTATATATGAATTTACAAACCTAAAAAGAATAACTTAAGCATGTATGTATGATAAAAATATGATATACTAAGATAGATGCCATATGTAATGCCTAGAAAATATAATAAACATAAACATGTAAATTATTACAATCTAAAATTTGTATTTTTTGAGTAAATATTTGAATGTTTTTGTGTTTTGACATATGATATTGTTTTTTTATTTTTTGGAAATAAGTTATGTATAATAAAGATGAAAATTCAAGTATATAAAAGTATATGCAAATAAGGAAACTATATGTAAGTAGGGAGGAACATACTAATAGATGAGTCTTGGAAGAGACTCACTATAAAGGTGTCTTGTGTTAAATAAAGTAATAGTAATCATGTGTGCTATGTAAAAAGGTAACTAAGGTTAACCTATTATACTAAGTTATTTATAGATGACAGTATATGTGGAGTGGTGCTAGGATCCATGAAGCTAATTGGGGTGCCCTATGAGTTGTAATGGTTTTAGGGACCCATCTAGTAAAATATGTTGTAGCTGGAATGGATTTGTCATGTTGATAATGTTGGGAAATCAATAATATTTATCTTGTTGGCAATGTGATTATCATTGATGTCAAAATGGAGATTATTGGCATTATGGATGTCATTGATGTTTAGGGCTAAGTATGGTGACTTGAGGATGTGCAAGGGATCCTATCAGATGTCAAGGATGATTCAATGCTTGTGTGCATGAGTGGAATTCATCTATTTATTCATTTTGTTCATCTAGACATTTTCGGTCTAGTGCTATAAAAATGAAAAAGGAAGTTTGCTAACATCACCATTGGCACATGTGTATGAGTCTGGGGGAGTTGGTCATATGGTTATGATCACATTAGTCCATAGTTGTTATGCACCATATTTAAATCCATGTGATGAAACACATTTGAAGATATTAGGATGAAAATTTGGATACTCAAATAAAATTCACTAAGTTTCTATACTTATCCAAATTTACAAAAGGGATCAAGAAGATCCAAGTAAACATGTTAATGAGGTCAACATTTACACACATGGTGGTGTCAGGATAAAATAATAATATGGGTTTAATCACTTTTTCACTTATTTTATATGCAATAAATATCAAGTCACATGATGTAGAATGACAAAATATGTGCATGTGTAAAGTTGGGCTCCAAGTCATTTTGATAGTGTTTTCCCACAGTCAAATTTGTAGATGGAAATTAAAAATTGATTAAGAATTTTTATGATGTCATATCTTACACATATGAAGGTTTTTTGAGAAGATGAATATATGGATGGAATTCCTTATGTGAGAGGATAATATGTGTTAAATTATAGGTCATGCAATGAAGCACGTCAAAAGGTATCTAAGAATAAAGTTGGCATTCCAGATAGTTCTAAGCATAGTTAGCTCTATGGTAGAATAATTTAAGTAGATTAATGGCATTATATATAGCATACATGAAATATTTAGTAATGTATGATAATATTGGTTTGTTCATTATGATTCCTAGTTTATGTGGTCCAAATTTTAGAACAGGTGGATGAGCGAAGTAAAAGATACAAAGGTAGAAAAGTTATCCTTCCTAGAATATTGAGATGGTCCACATAGTCAAAAATACACAAGGTAAAGTTAGAACTTGTTAGAAGATATAATGGTGAGATCTTAATCATGCATTAAAGATACAATGGCATATAGTGAATTCAATATGTCAAAGGTACCTATGAGTAAACATGCTAGCGATAAGTGTCACAATCATAGAGCTTGAATAATATATTTGCAGTCAGGTTCAAAGTCAAATAGTCAATGACCAACATGAGGATGACATGTGTCTCAATAGTGGGAACTAATAGAAATATGTATAAGGCATGCACTAATGCAAAGTATCACATTTTTGAGAGATCATCAAAGATAAATATTTATCTTGTCATAATATTAAACAATGAGCATGCGATCATGTAATGAATATCTAATGGAATGATTAGAATCAATGGGATCAAGTTCTTGATATTTAACAAGATAGAGGTGAGTTAAATACCAAGATAGTTTTTTGATATTAATAGAGTGTATTTGTTATAAATACTCAAAAAGTAGTGATATGAGACAAAGATATTGATGTTTAACCATAGACATAGATAAAGTTCATACAACTTTGAATATCTAACAGCACATAAGAGCTCAGATCAAATGATCCAATGGGTGCATTTTAAAGTTGGAACATTAAATCTTGGAAGTGTAAAAAGATCCAATGGAGAGTGTGAGCCTATCATAACATGATCTAGTGGATGAATTTTGAATTTGAGTAGATCGAATGAGGATCATTAGATCATGATACCAAACTTAAGATCAGTAGTCAATATTTAATGATATGTTCATCCCAATGGTCAAGTAGTTGAACATGCAAGTACATGTAGGTAAGCTATAAAATACAACATAGACAATGAATTTGATTGTGGTAGTTGATAAAATTTATGTAATAATACCTATGCATCAAAACTAAATCCCAGTATATGCTATAAATAGTAATGAGACCACGCACCATGGTAGTGGAGCATGAGTTCAAGATGTGGGAAACATGAAGTTAAAGATAAGAACTAATGTCCAATAGAACTGAGCATGATGTGTTAGCAAACTAGTGTGAAGACATAAAAGATAAAAACCCTAAATGAATTACTTTTATAGATGTCATCTAGGATATAGGTAAATGCTACTAGTGTAGTTGAATTTTGTCAAATATAAAAATATAAGAGACATAGAAATTGAAGAGAAAAAAAGAGAAGAGAAGAGGCTATAGAGAGAGATGAAGCATGCAGAATAAGAGATATATCTATACATAGAGATAGAGGGGGAGGGTGAAAGAGTATAGAGAGATAATGTGTAGAGTATGAGTGGTTATAGACTAGACCTATAATAAATAATTGAGATTGGATTATTTTATGAATCTATATTATAATTTGGAGTTGTAGCTCGATATAGATAGATCTAATTAGTGGGTGCCATCGGATAAGCTTAGTAGGTGCTTAGTTATGGAGTGGGTGCTTCCTTAGAGTTGGTGATCTTAAATTAGGTAGTTGGTTTTTCCTTTGAGTTTGTTCTCTTAAATTATGGGATTGGTGTCTCTTTAAGGTTAGTGCCCTTAAATGTGTAACTAGTGAGGTTTTGACTATGAGGTTGATTAGAATAGTAGATTATAATAGCTATTCTCATTGTAATTTTTCCCATATTACGTTTTCCATGCATACATATAGTGTTATGTGTTTTTTTGTGTGTGATCTTTTCATATATGTTATAATATGCATATCCTTTCTAGTTTTTTTTAAAAATTAGTAAAAGGAATAATTTAGACAATCTACTGATTCACCCCCTCTCAGTACATAGTTGTGTTCCAATAATTGTTATTAGAGTCCTAATTCCTTTAAATAAGCTTAATCATCTCAAGTAGATCTTGGATGGTGAACACAAATGGATATTCAAGAAGGATCTTCTTCAAATAAAGAACCTCTCTTTGATGGATCAAATAATTCATTTTGGATCATTAGAATGGAAGATTATTTATCTTCATTGGGGTTTGATGTATGGATGTCTATTGTAAAAGGATATATAGATCTTGCTATAACTCATACTAATCAGGCTACCAAGAAGGCATATGAGAGCAATGTCAATGCAAAGAATGTTATCTGTTGTGGATTGTATAAATTAGAGTTTGTTAAAATGATGCATTGTCAAATTGCACAAGATATCTGGAAAAAATTGAAGAGCACCTATGAAGTTGATGATAAAGTAAAGCAAGACAAACTAAAAACATATATAGGTATGTTTTAAAGTCTTAAAATGAATGAATAAGATAACATTACAGACTACCTTCTTAGTGTAGATGAAAAAATCAATGCAATTATAGGCCTTGGAGAAGAGATGAAATAACTATTCATTGTAAAAAAGGTCCTAAAATCTATACCATCAAGGTATGACTATAAAATATCTACAATAAAGGAATAAAAAGATATAGATAAACTCACTATTGATGAGTTGCATGGAACCTTCACTACCTATGATATGAGAATGGTAGAAGTAGATGGTATAAGATTAAAAAAAGGCTCTAAAAAGTACAAAGATAAGTTACCCTATAAATTCTTTAACTGTGGTAAGGTATGAATTTTGTCTACTAAATGCACTTATGAGAAAAAGGATAAATTTGAGCAAGAATAGGATGTTTAAAGGATGAAACCCCACTATTCAAAGAACTTATTTAAAAACAAGAAGGGATTTTATATAAGATAAGATAGTGATTCATTAGATGAGTATAATAGCTTTATATGATAATCATGATTGTGCCTTTGTGGTTAAGGGAAATGATTCCCTATTCATGGCATTAGGATCAACTTCTATGGATCAAGAAGAAGTTGATGACTAAGATGAAGAAGAGGAAGGATAATTGGACCTAGAGTCTGAACTCATATGTTCTTTAGATGACATTGACAGGCTGAGAAAAGATAACTCAAAGCATAAAAGTTTGGATTTAAAAAAATTTAAAAAACTATCCAAATATCTTGAAATATATGATCAAATGATAGTGAGCCTAAAGACACAAGTTTAAGAGGTTAAAAGAATAGAAGATGTATTGAAACTTGAAATACAATCTAAAAAAGATGAGTGCATAAAGTTAGAAGTAGATATATTGGCCTTGAGAAAAGAACTTAAGAAAGCTAAAGATCAAATAGATAAAAGTCTGAAGCTGAAAAGACAATCAAACTTTCTTTATGGTTTGATCAAATCTCAAAATCCTTCAAAAGAGAGATTTGGTCTTGGTTATTAAAATGAAAAAAATCCATTACTAGTACATCTTATAACCTATATGACAACTTCAAAGTAGAATGAGAATTATGAGCAAAGAAATAGAAATTTTTCAAGGACACAAAGATAGACACAAACATTGTTGATGTGAATAAAGCTAAAGGAGAATAGAAGAAGACAAAGGTAGCTGATGAAGATGGTTTCATAATGATGAAAGATTTGAACAACCAAAAATTTATAATAACTTCTCATCCTACACAAAGAATTGTTATGACTAGGTATTCCTTATTTTTCTATGGTTATTATTATAGATGTAATCAATTTGGTCATAAGGCTAGTCAATGTAGAGTTATATGTAAAAGGAGAATAAATTTTTTTAGAAAAAAATCATTTTCACTTTTGTTAGATACAAATGTAATATGCTATAATTTCAATAATTTTGGTGACATAGCTAAACAATGTAGATCAAGATTTGTAAGACCAAAAATACAAAGTGTAAAGAAATGCATGCATCCCAATGTGAAAAAATGTTCACAAGTATCTACAAAAGGGAAAAACAGGACATCTAAGAAACTGAAGGATGTATGGAAAGTGAAATATCAATATGTAATGGAGAATGCTATAAATGTTGGAGAATGTCAAGAGCTCTCAATGTTTTCTCATGTTGAGAATGAAAAGACCAAGCTCAAAGTGAATTCCAAGTTGTTGGTCATGGTTATTTCTAAAGTATCTATGGATCAAATGAACATCTTGTTGTTGAGCAAGTTTAATGCATAAAACATCAATTTTTTGTGCCTAGTGATGATATTATGAATTAAAAGTAAGATTCTTTAAATGAAAAGGTATGTCATGAATCCATGATGTCTCTATGTATTATTAATCCAATAATACAATAAAAAGAGACCATTTTAGTGGATGAGGATGTTAGTTTTCTTAAGCCTAAGAAGAAGAAAAAGAATGACAAGTATAAGATGACCAAGGAGGAGAAGGAATATGAGGAGTTATGGGCAACTCCTATCTTCACATTGTTATAAGACACTATGAAGCAGGGTGTCTTTGTTTATGCTTCTTAAGAGACTCCTTTCATTGGATAATTAAGTGATGATAACGTATTCTTTATAAGATTCTATAAGGCAAGAAATAAGTGCCCCTAATTGGATTTGGTGTGTCAAGATGAGAAAAGTGTTGTGGATGTAGTGTCTATAGGGACATAATGAGTGTTTCCATGTGACATAATGATGCATATCATATGTATGGTACACAATTTTAGATGAAGATAAATGATTTATTTTAGATCTTTGACATTACAGGGTTTTTCTAGTTAAATCCTAAGGGTTAAATCCATGGTATAGGAAGCTAAGGTTCCCAAAGATGTGGAAGCTCAAATCTTGGTGTAGAAGAGTGTGATAGTTATCTCCTAGTGTGAAATAAGAATCATAGGTTGGCATAAGGTTTAAAATTCAAGAAACCCTTGACATTGAATATTTTGGGTTGTGTAATGAGTTGGGTCACCAAACATGGGAAACCTACATAAAATGATGATATATAAGTGTTTAATGAAGTTAAGGTGTGTTATAGGTAGTCCATTGGTGAAAATGTATGATAATTTCAAGTTATGTATATTTACTTTAAATGTACCTCTTCTAATTAACCTAGGATAGGTTATAATATATGAGAATTTCTTGTGTAAGAGAGATGTTTTTGAAGGGCCAAGCTTAGGAAGATGGAATGTAGAGTTAGGGGGAGATAACTCAGATAACATGAATGGCTTGAAGAGCTATGAATTATGTGAAGGGAAGCATATGTGAGATGATCCGATCATGTTGAATATGTTTTGATGTCTAATATAAATGAGAATTCAATTAGGCTATGATAATGACTTGATCAAACCAAGTCAGGTGTTTTGATAATGTATTGAATCCTCATGCATAAAAAAGGGGAGATATGTAATTGGTCAGGTCTTAGGATAAAAAGAATGTGTAGTTTAATAAGTATTTATGGCTTCTATTACATCACATAACTATATCGTAGTGATAGGGCATGATTCCAAGGGGAGGATCATAAAAGCTTTGTCAATCCTTGGAAGAATAGAGAAAAGGCGATTCATGTATGCATACTTTTGGAAATTTCTAATGATTTGATGGTTGAAAATTCTTGGACAAACTCATTTATATAATAAATGGGGAGAAAAATTTAGAAAAATAATAACAAATATTCCCTTTTTCATTGATTTAAAATGGGGAGAATAAGCACAAATGATCTCTACAAAAGTTTCAAGAAAAAGTGAAAATGTTAAATAAGATTAGATCATGTGTCCAAGTTGAGTTAAGGAAAATGTGTCATTACCTAAGGAGGAGAAAATTTGGTATGAATATATTTAGTTCATACTCATTAAAATCCAATGAAAACAATGATAGATAAGGATCATAGTATTATAAGATAAAATCATTTAGTTTGACATCAATGATAAAGGGGGAGATTGTTGGCAGTATGATTGTCATTGATGTCAGAAGGGAGATTATTGGAATTGTGTATGTCATTGATGTTCAAGGATAAGTATGGTGACTTGAGGATATGAAATGGATCCTATTAGAGTTCAAGGATTATTTGAGATCTTGTATTCATGATTGGAATTCATCTTGTTCTTCATTTTGTTCATCTAGACATTTTGGGTCTAGTGATGGAAAATTTGAATAGGCAATTTTCTGACATCACCATTGCCACATGTGGATGAGTCTAGGGGATTTCATCATATGGTTGTGATCAAATTATTCCCTAGTTTTTATGATCCATATTTTAAGTCATTTTATGAACATAGTTATTGATATAAGGATGTAAATTTGGCTACTCAGATAGAATTCATTAAGTTTCTATACTTGCTAAATTTTAAAGCCATGTAAACATGTTGATGATGTCAACATTCACACACATGGAGGTGTTAGGAAAAATTGATAATATGGGATTTCTCATTTTTGTGCCTAGTTTATATGCATTAAATATTAGGTCATGAAATTTAGTGTGACAAAAGATGTGAATGTGTAAAGTTGAGATCCCAAGCATTGTGATAATGTTTTCCCACATAATCCAATTTATAGATGGAAAAAAATGCTGAGTAGTAAAATTTATGATGTCATATCTTGAAAATATGAGTTTTTATAGAGTAAATTAATATATGGATGGAATTCACTATGTGAGAGGATCTTATGCACTAAATTATAGGCCATACGATGAAGCACATTAAAATTTATGCAAGAAAAAAGTTGGCCTTCTAAGCAGTTCTAAGCATATTTAACTCTATGGTAGTTTAATCTAAGTGAGAAGATTAATGGATTTATATATATAATATGAAAAGGATTCAATAATAGAGGATAATATGGGTTTATTCATTATCATACCTAGTTTATATGGTCCAAATTTCAAAATAGGTGAATGAATGAAGCAAAAGATGTGAAGTTAAAAAGTTATCCTTCTAAGCATATTTAGATGGTCCACATACTTAGTCAAATCTACATAAGGTAATGTTTGATATTTTTATAATATTTAACAGTGAGAACTTAATCATACATTGAATATCCAATGATGCACAATGAAGTCAATATTTCAAAGGTACTTATGAGTGAATGTGCTAGTGATAAGTGGCCCAATCATAGAGCTTGAAAAGTAAATCTATAGTGCAGTTCAAAGTCAAATAGACAATGATCATTACAAGGATGCCAAGTGTCTCAATAATGGGAACTAACAGCAATGTGCATAAGGCACTTGCTATTTCTATGTGTCACATTCTTTATATCCAATCAAAGATAAAGATAGAGTTTCGCATAAGATCAAATGATGAGTAAGTGATCATGAAATGAAGATCTAATTAAGTGAGTGGAATCAATGGGATCAAGTGCTCGATATTTAACAAGACAAAGACAAGTTAAAAACTGATCTAGTTTCATGGGATTGATGGAGTGTATTATTTATAAAGACTCAAGAAGTAGTGAGATGAGATAAAGAGCTTGATATTTAACCATAGATAGAGATAATGTTTTTTTAATTTGAATATCTAATGGCATGTAGGAGTTCAGATCAAATGATCTAATAGATGCATTTTGAAGTTGGAACATTAAATCTTGGAAGTGTATAAAGATCCAATGGAAAGTATGAAATTAACAAAACTTAATCTAATGGATGTATTTTAAAGTTGAGTAATTTAAATTAGGATCATCAGATCATGTTTCCAAACCTAAGATCAATGATCGATATTTAAATATATGTTCATCCCAAGAGTCAAGTTATGGAACATGTAGGAACATATAGATAAGCCATAAAATATGACACACATAATGAATATGATGATGATGATTGATCAAACTTATGTAATAATTCATGTGCATTAAAACTAGATCCTTATATATGTTATAAATAGTGATGAGACCAAGAATCGTGGTGGTAGAGCATGAGTTCAAGATGCGAGAAAATTATAATTAAAGATAGGAAATAAAGTCCAATAGAACTAAGTATATTTTAGTAATCTAGTGTGAACATAGAAAATATACAAACCCTATATCAATTGGTTATATATATGTCATATAGGATATAGGAAAATTTTGTTGGTGTGGTTGAATTATGTCAAACAAATAAATATAAGAGACACGGAACTAGAAGAGAAAAGAAGAGAAGAGAAAAGGCTATAGAGAGAGATGAAGCATGTAAAATAAGATATATATGTAGACATAGAGACTGGTGGAAAAGTGAAAGAGTAGAGTGAGATAATGTGTAGAGTATGAGAAGTTATATACTCGACCTATAATAGAGAGTTTAGATTAGATTCTTTTATGAATCTATATTATAATTTAGATTTTTATCTCCATATAGATCTGATTGGTGGGTGTAATTAGATAAGCTGAGTTGGTGCTCAATTAGGGAGTGGGTTCTTCCTTAGAGTTGGTTATCTTAAATTATGGAGTTGGTAGTTCATTAAAGTTCATGCTCTTAAACTAGGGGATTGGTGTCTCCTTCGAGTCAGTACCCTTAAATGTGTAACCAGTGAGGTTTTGACTATGAGGCTGGATAAGAACAATAGATTCTAAAATTTATTCTCACCATGGATTTCCCATATTGGGTTTTCTACATATAAATATGGTTTTATGTGTTTTTATGTGTGTGATATGTACATATATGTTATAGTCTTCATATCCTTTCTAGTTTATTGTAAAAGGGAGTAAAAGGACTAATTTAGTCAATCTACTAATTCATTGCTCCCCCTCTTAGTAGATAGTTATGTTCTAATAAATATTAGAATCAAATGGGTAAAGAGAGGATATATACAATCTAAGACATATCTCTAACACATGTGTCTCTCTAATAAGGGTCCCTATGGGATAATATGTATAAGTGGTAACACTATATAAATTTACCTCACTTGCACTAGTGGATCAACTAAAATCCATGGTGTATTAATGGAAACTATGCTTTAAATTGTAATTTGTAGTTGTAATGTAACTTACTATGGGATAGGTAAAAGATACTCATATGAAATACCCTCAATTTTAACCACCTCACTAGCATGTGTATAGTTGAGGCATATGTGCATGGTAAATGGAATGGATTGAAGTGTTTGTATCCATGGCCTATTGAATACCATGTAAAATGTGACTTCACTAGGTATTACTAAGAATTTAGTGGTTGTATGTGTTGGTCCAACCTATAATATAATCATATTCTCCCCAATGGAAATCTAATCATGGCCACTAAAACCAAGAATAATTATGTCAATCAGAGAAATTTCCTAATCTGAGTAATCTAAATGTTATAGATTTGTGATAGTGAACATGTTAATAATTGACCAATTATAAACCATAACACTCTAAATACGATGATTTGTAATGTAGTATTTTATAAAGAGTGCATATAATTTTGAATCATCATTGATGATATCATATTATGAGAAAGTGGTGAGCGTTATAGCTAAAACTATAGTATGATACACACTAATGATATTATGTAGGGGGTGTGGATCATTTGTACTACTATGATAGGATGATGGTGATGTATGTGCCTAATGGGTATAGTGAACACCTATATTTTGGAAAAAAAATGAATAAGAGGGGGGATAAATTGGTCTTCAAAACCTTTCATATAAATTTCACTTAAGTAATCATGAATCATTCAAACAAACACATATATCTATCAAGCATAAACACCTATCCACATAAGCATGAAACACATGAACACATCACATATGTGGGAAACCCTCAAGGGGTATAAAACCAATTTATATATTCAAATGGACTATAGTATTATAAATCAAACACTAAATTTAGTGAAGCACACACTTCATATGGAGAGCACACCCCAACTAGCTAAGCACCAACTCAACTAGGCTTTAGCAAGCATGAACTTGTAAGGAGCATCCAAACCCTAGATGACTCAGCACCAACTCATCAACATAATTTATTTTATCACATTTAGGACACCTTGATTGTCAACCAATTTATGTTGACCACTTCTTTAGCTCTTCCCCATTCATATCTTCCTCAAACTTCCTTCTAGGCCTCTTCACACAATTAGGTCTCTTCACAACTAACTAGGTCATATGACCATGATCCTCATATATATAACCTCTATAATCCTATTATGGTCTATAATACCTAATTCTACTCTATAATTTTTTATTTATTCACTTGCTCTCTACACACACAAATAGACTTAAAACTACCTTGTATATATATAAGCCTCTTGCTCATATCCTTCTAGGTCAGCCAAACACCCTTAACCTCTTAGTTAGGAAATGGAATATATCTTAGTACATATTATAAACATTAATAAAAAAATTATTTGAGTCCATTTATATCTATCATACCTCAATCAGGCCTTATTTCATCTTTAGGTCTCATGGAGACCTAATCCCATTACATCTACTTTAGGATATGTTACACTTTGCCTTTATCGAAACAAATTAAAACACATCACATGGTAGTAATATATAAAATTACACTCAAATATACCATTTATAATATTTTATAGGCTATGTAACACCTTTTATTTCTAACCACCACTTTAAGCACACTATTAGCACTATTTATAATTGTGCCTACGCATACCCATAATGTCCATCTTGAAATACTAAAGATTCAAAACCAATTAGCTAAACCACCATGAATAAAAATCATATATTCAAAAGCCTCATGATCTCAGGGTCATCATAAAATTCATTTGATACTTCAACTTAGAGTATATACACTCAAACTCTTCTCTGTAAAATGTTCACTCTAAACTACCAAGTAGTCTCAAACATAGTCATGGAAAGTTATAATTATGAAACATGAATGAACACACTCAAGGACTTCCAATTCATTAACATGTTATTACTACATTCTCAAAATATCTTCTAATAAATAGATAATAATCTCCAATGGCAATTATTGATCTTGCAGACTAATTTGTTGACTCTCTCTCACAAACCTCACTCAACTAATCAAGCCATTTTGGCTTTAACATTTTCACTACTTTCACTAACTTCCAAGATTATAAAAATCATAGATAGAACATAAAATCAAAAAATAATAACATCATGTGCATTAGATACATAAAATCATGGCATAGAGTCTCAACCTCATCATTAAAACCTACTTACCTAGAACTACAAATTTGCCTTAAAGTATAGTCATAGTGATAATGACCTTCAATCACTTGTATTACCATTTTAAGAGACTCTTAATTAAATTATATGATATTATGAGATAATTAGACATAATGTAACATTATTTTTTACCATTGGGGAGGGTCATTTAGGCTCTTCCCAACTAAGCTACATAATAGGAATAACCTCAGGATGTGGGTATCCTGTGGTGAGGTTGAACCTCTAGAGAAGGCCAACTTCCTATTGATGGATCACCTAAACTAAATATTCTACTATAAAAGGGTTGAAGAGAGGGTAAATGGATACTAATAGGGATAAAAATATGATTCACCAAATTTAAACGATACACTCACATAATCTTGAAACCAACACTAGATCAACATAAGATAATGTTTGCTCACACAATCCACAAACTAGCTAATTACATGAGTATTTCATGAACTAGGCTCACTATGCAATAAAGGAAGCAAAGAGGAATTCTAATATTCATATCAATCGCTCATTAATGGAAAAAATAACACAAGCTCAGACCTAAAAATAGCTTATAAACACCTTAAAAGAGGCAAGAAGGAAGGACAATGGATATGGAAGAATCACCTTAACAAAGCCATCATGTGTAAGCTTACTAAACACTAGTCAAAGGCAAGAGATAGGTAAATATCATCTTATTTCTTTAAGAGGTATTTCTTAAAAAAATTTGATAGGGTTTGGATTTTTCAAATGAGAGTCTCATGCTCTTCAAAAATTAGATTCCTTGTGATAGTCCAAAAATTAGAGAGAGAGTTACCATGAGGGAGAAAATTGGAGATATAGGAGAAAGGGGGAAGAGAGAGAATAAACACACAATTAAAATCAATAAATGATCTACCACTAACCTTAAATGAATTCTCAACCACATTTTGATCAAATTAGGACTAGTCCTCCATTAATAAATTAACCTTCATTTGTCCCAATAGCCTTCAAACCCTCTCATTGGGTGAGAAATACACTAGAAGACAATAATATATTTTGAAGGTGATGAGTTATGATCCTTCTGAGGAAGTAATATATTTAATGATCTAAAAATAATGTAATTTTCCACATAAAATATTCATCCACTAGGTTTCCTCCTTAAAACTCTATGCCATCTTCCACTTGTATTCATTATAAGGAAAAAATCCTCATATCTATAGACTTATCAGATCCATGACTATGTCTAATTTAAGTGGTTATAGGTACATGTTTGTCAAGGATATGACCATGTTGAAAGATAAGACACTTATTTTCATAATCAGAACTCTATTTCTACTTCAAACCCTAGACATAGGTCTACTATAGATGAAAACCAATCCCATTTATTGGTTTTCATATAGTCATTACCTCAATGAAAAGTGCGTCAGGCTATTTGATTCCATTCTTGATTTTTATTAAGTCTTAACAAACCTAATCTACCTCTAAACATCATAGAATCCAAGAACTTATTGTAAACATAGATCCCATTATAATAATGATGAACATAGTCACATAAATTCATTGTATCCTTAGAAAATAAGTCATGCAGGTCTTACATTTTCAAACTAGAGGTCTAAACTAAACTTTAATGATGACCATCAGACTTCAAATATTTGTTCTGGCTCAACCTAAATTGCATCTAGATCTTGGCTCTATTTATTTTCTTACCTAGGCCCACAAAATACTTTGATCCAATGTGTCTAAATATGTGGCATTATTTCCATGTTTTTTTATCATTTTTAAAACTATGACCATCACAAATTTGGACATGTGCTACCATCTTGCACCTACTGGGATTTTATTGAATTTGCTCCATCAATGCATGATTTATGATTCACAAATTTTGACACTTGGAAACCCCACATTCAATATATGGATCTTACTACCAGTCTTCTTTTGGTTATCACTTTTGTGCCACATGGCATCCTCACATGCAATCTAGCTCATTTACATTTTGACCTTATACATACCATCAATTTCCTCAGCACGATTGAACACATGATGTTGATCTTATTTCTACTTCATTAAACATGAACTATTTATCTTTTAGTTCACAATGATCATGCCACTTGTCAGAACCCATGTTCCTTCTTAGGATCCTCTAAATTGTTGACCTTGAGCTTGTCATTGATCTTAATTTGCATGATTTAACTCACATAATTGATCTTGATGGTCCCACTGACTCAAATTTTTATCTTCATGCCATTGATATATGATCCAAAAAAGTGATATTTTAACACTTGGTAGTGTGTTCACTTTCAGGATCCTTTGAATATTTTTTAATTCAAAAGGCTACTTCTTATGGATTTTATTTGATGTCCCCAGTAATGTCTGTAATTTCTAAATCATTTTTGTGGGATTATATCTTGAGATAGAAAATTCATCAATACAACAAATTTATATGGGAAATTCAAGGCATAAAAAAATAATTTACTTGTGATCCTTGAGCATTGATAAGCCTCTTATGTATATTTATTAAATTCACAACTAGATTGACTTATTCCTTCTTGCATGACATATTATGATGATTTGGATCTTCTAAGTTTATGTTAATCATCTTTGGACCCATCAAGGCATTAATAAACCTTTGAGACTTTTAAAACACGTGATAAATGCCCCTTATATTTAATTAACACCATGAAAACCTAATATATCCTTTCACCTTCAATTATAGACTTGCTTCCAAGCTTGCTTCCGAGGAAATCATCAAATTATACTTTAAGCTTTCTTAAACTTTTTTAAAGGACTACAAGTGGCATGTGGTTTTATCCTTCCAATATTGGATCACTTTAATCAATAAGAACTCTACTTAGGATCTCACCTCAATCTAGGGACTCTCCATAATATTAAATTTCATCCATCTAGGAAAAGTTTTATATGTAGGCCAAAAGT
Organism: Torreya grandis; assembly: GCA_037957365.1. NCBI lineage: Eukaryota > Viridiplantae > Streptophyta > Pinopsida > Cupressales > Taxaceae > Torreya > Torreya grandis. The sequence goes on from JARHVA010000919.1 coordinate 2,872,126, forward strand.
GGCCAACATTTCTAGTGACATCTTGGGATTGCATGAATTCTATGAAATAGATTAGTTGCCTTGTCTGATCCATTAGGCATATGAAATCATAAGTCTTTTATATTAGGTGATATGTAATTGATACAAGGTTTTCCCTTCCTAAAACCTTATCGTGAATCAAAATGGACAATAAGAACAAAACAAACAGTGTGCCTAAGGTGCTTAGCGAAGGGAAACACACAACTAAAATGATGTGCACAAGGCACTTAGAGGAAAACATTAAAATCTACTCTAATATATACAATATTATACAATGGATGAAAAATCCTTTAATAGAAACATTTTAAGTGAATTATATTTATTGGGATGGGTAATACCTCTCCATCTAACTGAACAAGCTAAAAAGCATTATGTTGTTTACATCTATGGGTCAAGTAAGGACCACTCCACAAACTATAAAACTTGGTATGGTTACCTATATTAGCATTATTTTAATCCCACTTGTGGACTACATCCCCTTATTTAAAGTCCCTTCATATAGCTCTCTTGTGGAAATATTTCTTGATTTGATCTTGGTGAGACTCTAGTGTCTTCATTACATAGTCCTTGGTTTTTTCAAGCTCCATGAGCTCTATGATACTCATGCTCATAAGTTCACTCTCCATCAACTCAAGATGATGTGGTAAATCTAAAGTAGGTAATTCAAGAGATATGGGAAAATTTTTCTCCCTCCCATATATAAGGACATATGGTGAATACTAATGGCAACTTTGGGAGTCACTCTATCAACCTATAAGGCTATCCTTATATTTGTGTACCATACTCTCTTATTCTCTTCCATATTCCTCTTGATAATCCTTATCAAGTTATTTTATACACTCTACTAGTCCATTGTCTTGGGGGTAGTAATTGTAGATTTACTAATGTAGATGCCCATTTGAAGTGCACATTCACTTGTCCTCATACCAAAAAATACTAAGGCATTATCTAAAATTATTGTGCCTAGTAAACCCTTTTTTCTTGCTATCATAGAAGTCCAACATTGTTATTTCATTGCCTTATTTTAGAAAAATTACTTCCACCCACCTGGTGAAGTAGTCAGTAGCAATTATTAACCATTTTTGTCCTCCATTAGAAAATGGATTTATCAATCCTATGAATTCCAAACCCCACTACATGAATGGATGTTCCACCTAGATTGGGTTGATAGGAAGGGCTACCAATATTTTCTCATGTACAAAAAAAGCACACTTTTGACACCTGATGACCCATGCATATGCATCCTTGAATAGGTTTGGCAAATAATATCCATGTTTCATTACTCTTTCTACTATATTCCTTGGAGAGAAATGGTCCCTTGTAGGTCCATCATGGAATTCTTCCAAGAGCATATTCACTTGGTCATTATTTATTCACCTTAGGAGCATTCCATTGAGATAATTTATAAACAAGTCTCTATCAACCAATGATAAGGTATCTATTGAAGTCTAAAATACCTCCTCTTTTCCCTATCCATCCTTTGATGGCACTCACCTATAACCAAAAAATGTGTCATATCTTGGAGTCAGCTAGTTTGTGGTGGAGGTATATCTATTTGTGATTTGTCTTGTGTCACCAAGACAAATTATTTATATTTATGATGGTCATCAACCATATGCTCACATATTCCTTTACCTCTTACTAGCTTAGTGACCTTGATCTCTACATCATATTTCATGACCTTCATAATCTAGCTATCCCTCTTCTCATTCAATTCCTTATTAAGAAGGAAGTCCCTTACTTTAGGAAGAGACACCATCAAATATATTTTGATATTGGAAAGCATTGGTCTAAACTTTTTGAGGCTTATCAAAGTTTAAAGAACTTATTTTTTTTTTAAATTGTACCTTTCTTCACATCCTTTAAGCCCTTGACTAAAAAATGCAATTTGTTACTCAAGTCCTTCACATTCTTCTACATTACCATAGATGATGTATCTTCAATATTTGTAAATGCATATAATATAAAATACTTTGAGAAATTAGGATTCATGAGTGAGGGTTCTCAGGTAATGGCTTGATTGATAACCTCAAAGAATTTTTTACATTCATTTGACCAAGTGAATGCTTGGTTCTTCTTTATCAAGGTAGTGATGGGTTTGACCAAGTTGTCAAATATAGGTATAAACCTTCTCACAAAGTTTATTTTCCTAAGGAAACTCTATAGTCTTTTCTTGTGTTTGGGTAAGGATAATGCCAAGATGGTACTTATTTTATTAGGGTCAATGGCTAATCCCTATTTGGATACAATATGTCCCAAGCGTTTACCTTCATGGATAGAAGATAAACATTTATTGGGATTCAAAGAGATCTCATGTTATCTACATATTTTAAATATCAATCTTAGGTGATCTAAATTATTATTAGCCTTCTTGGAGAAAACTATGATGCCATCCATTTAGACAGGCAAAATCTAATTCAAAAATCCTTGGAAAGCCATGTTCATGGCTCTTTTAAAATTTTCACCATCATTTGACAACCCAAAATTAATCTTGTAGTAAGCATATGTGCCCCACTTTTTGGTGAAGGTAGTTTTGTATTGGTCTTCTTCTCTTACCATCACCTAGTTGTATCTTGAGTACCCATCCAAATGAGAGAAGCATTCTAAACTAGCAACTATCTATTTAGGTTTATCTATGGATTCTAAGGGGTAATGATATTTCAAGGAGACCTTATTTAGGTCCTTAAAATCAACACACAATATGATTTCTACATTCTTCTTTCTTACAGGTACTATGTTGGCTACCCATGAGGAGTGCTTGATGGGAAATATGATATTAGATTCAATTAGTTTAGTCAAATTTTTCCTCATAGTATATTTAATTTTGGGGTTGATAGGAATTTTATTCTAACTGATAGCCTTGGCATCAGCCTCAAATTCTATAATGTCTTTGGCTAACTTGAGATCAAAACCTCTCAGGTCACTAATTCCCAAGCAAAAATGTCTGCATGTTTTTTACAAAGCTCAATGAAATTATACCTTTTAGCATTAGTTATTACCTTTCCAAGCTTGAGGAGCTTGTCTTTGAGGATCATAACTCCTTCATAGTTCTCCTCATTAGTTGAAATTACTACCTTGTCTCTCCTCATATGATCTCCCTCATGGAAAAAACCTTCAAGGATGACCAACCCTTTAGGAAGCTTGCTAGACCTCAGCTAAACAATTTTATCTTCATATTGATGTTGAAATTTATCTTGGTTCAATGAGAAAAAATCAACTTCCTTTGGAAAGAAATAATCAACTTGATTTTTACTCTCAAATACCTATTATTAGATGTATAATCACTAAGGCGGGGTGTGAATCAGTGAGCCCAAATAATCCAAATACAATTTCAAACCTTTATATATATATATATAGCAATTACCCTAAGTATTTCATGAAGCACACATATTATTCATAGTAATGCATAAGAGAGATAATGCAAGATCAAGCACATAACACATGACATATATGAGAAACCCTCTTCGAGGAGAAAACCCACTTAAACCTATAATTAGAATACTATCCTATAATAACAAGAACCAATTTAGACTAGCTACAACTGATCAAGGAACTACCATCCTTGATTTAGTGAGACTACAATCCCATAAGGTTTTATAACACCTATCTAGTTGAGCTTCCACAACAACTAGAACTTTAAAAAAAATCATATTTTAAGGAGGATAAAACCCCATAGATGTTGAGGTACCATAACAACACCTATGAACAAAACATATCCTAAAACATTGATTTCCTACTAATTTGATGAAGATACAAATTATATCAAAACTCTTCAACTTTACACACTCAATGCATCGAAAACATCCTTTTGGATCACCCTAGAACTATTCACTTATCCTCAACTTACAAGAGAACTATTATAAGATCAAAAACATAACCTAAAGGTTATAAAAATAGTCCTCAATTTGTTCTACACATCAACTTATCTACTGGGAACTCTACCTCTCCTTCACTCCATAACTCTCACATACACACTCTTCCTTCAAGTCTAGAAACCATCACATTTGGTTTCACTGTTTATAGAGCATTCATGATCATTACCATCTTAGTTGGATAATAGGCATGTTTTAACCCTCAATTCATCTATCACATCTAGACATAGTTCAATATAATCCACATAGGTTGGCTATAGCACCCATGAGTCACCCTTAGGCATCTACACCTATAAAATAGGCCCTTGTAATGCTTATAGGTCTCATGGAGACCTATTCACCCATTTAGCACTTAGTAAATAAACACATGAACATAGGAATAATTTTAATTAGATCCACTCTACATGACCCCTTAGTCATCCTCAAATGATCATAGTCATCTCTGCTCACCTCTGTGTATGCTCAATCAACTCAAATAATGACCTTGTATATAGGACCACCATGAATAAATACACAATCAACTTCTTAACATTTTTTCATACTCAAAATAAAATGATCAGACATCTAAAATCCACATAGATTATCCTCATAGAGTCTACAACACTCTTCAATAGCAAGTCATCATGAAACATTGAAAAACATCTACACAAGCTCAATTACCCTTCTTGGGTTACTTGTTAAACATATATGAACACATAGTCCATTTTAAACCTTAATAAATTTGACTATACACTATTTTAGATCTTTAAATATATATTTCTACATGTTCCTTGTATTCATCTATAAGTTCTCTTTTTACACCATGAGCAACTTTGTCTTGGATCAATAGTTATAGCCAAAATATAAAGCATGAGTTTTTCCTTTCTTAAATTCAAATATTCAAATGCAAATGGTCATAGTTAAAACTTAGTCAATTTGATCACATATTATTCTCTCGTGTATTTATTTTAAACATGGAACATTGATCTTCTATTACCTTTAATGTATAGAGCACCACTACCTAAATGTTAGACCTCGAACAATTGACCTCATCTCATGGAATCTTGAAATATTAACTCAATGTGCATTATGAATATCCTATACATAGCTCAATATTTATCTCTAATAAACATTAAAATTCAAACATATGTCCTCATATAGCTACTTCTTAACATCTTGGAATTAACATGCTCTATTGATCCTTTTATAAGGAGCTTGATCTTTAACTTTGTTAACTAGTGAACACTTTGACCTATTTGACTTACTACACACCATACATATATATGTACAAACTCCCACAAACCATTAGATCTCCATTTGGTCCTAATGTTTAACATCATTCTAAAATTACTAATTATGGAGGCCATTTCTTATCTTCATGCAAGGCCAACTTTGCATAGTCATATCTTTTACCTTGCTCACTCACATGATCTCAAATTTAGACCATATAATCTCTTCACCTAAGAGAATCCAAAAATATGTCAATAAAATATTGAAACCCTCATGCATGTGAGATATAAAAAACATTAATATTCTCACTCAATTTTTTCTACCATATAGCCAACTATGTCAAGAACTACCTAGAAAGCCAACCATGCACATGTATATCTTTTGATGAGCTTCACTGCATGAACCAAAATTTAGCACAAAAAACTAGGCACAAAATTGAACAAACCCATATGATCATTTTATCCTAAAATATCCACATGTGTGAGATATACCATCACCAAACTACTTACTCGGCTCTTTCTTACATCATGTAAATTTGGCTAAGTATGGGAAAACACTCTCAAACTACATGGGAGCCCAATTTTGCACTTGCATATCATTTTTTATGCTTAATTACATGACCTAAGATTTAGATAATATAAAATAGGTATAAATTTTATCAAAACGATATAACCAACTACCCCTTACTTGTCTACATGTGGTAATGGTGATGTTAGCAAACTGTGTACTTAGATTTTTGCCACTAGACCCAAATTATCTAGATGAAAATAATGATCAACTAGATGAAATACACTCATGTACATAATCAATAAAATATTATAAAACATATTAGGTACCTCTTTTACATCCTAAAATCATCATATTCATCCCTAATAATCCTTAACCATGCAAACTCTGAAGATCAACCAAGCCTTCTTCAAGCAAACTATGACAAGCACATTACACACATTTTCATTATCACTTAGAATATCAAAGTACTTCATCCACCCACTAGGACACCTCCATGAAAACATAATGAAATCATTAAAAACTCTCCAATAATATCCCACTTTTTCATTGATGTTGACAACCATCATATAGCAATATACAACTCACCTTCCTTTTCTCTCTTCAAGTACTCCCACAATAGGAACTTTCTCCCCCTATGACATAGTGATAAAATGGACACCAACTGATCCTAAGGAATTGAAAAGACAATATAAAAGAAAGGACCAACTTATAAATATGATACAAATTCCCCCTTACCTTCAGCCTACCTCTTTTTACCTTGATAACTTCCTCTTGTTGCATGCTAGCACACTCTTCAAACAAACACTATAATCAATGAAGAAAGAACAGACAAAAGATACTAAAATCTGATGTAACTCAACAATAAAAATTTGAAAGTTAATTCCCCTAATATCTATGATCCTTTTCATATCTTGAGAATTTTCATATCTTTATACACCATGAAGAAACATCATACATGCTTATTAGCCTTTTCTTTTAAGCCACCTCAAGGATCATCAATATAACTTCATGCCACTCATCAAAAAGAAAATGTGTTATAAATCAACCTAAGATATCACATTGTAACATAAATACCTTTATCTTTTAGATAAACTAAGAAAAAATTACTCTTCATCATACTAGGCCTATTTAGTCTCCTTATAGCCCTACCTAAAACTTGTAGAGACCACAAATTTTAGTAGACACACTATCAAAATCTAGAACTTCATATCTAGAGAAATACTATATGCACCATTAACCACACCAATTCGAATCACCTAGATCATCCTCTGTAACATACTTCTTTCACAAACCTAATAGTTAATTATGCCTCCATCTTGACAAAAAAATGAATAATTTTAAAGCCACAAACCTTCATATCTATGTGAAGCTTGATTTGACAACCCATTTGGCACATTAAATTTATTAATAGTCCTTATATCTCAAATTATAAGGTAGACCACTTTCATAGCATATTCCAAAACCCTAGAAACTGAAAACAAACAAGGTCAACAAACCTCCTTGTAGTCAACACACACCTCTAAAACTTCTTGCACACCTAGAGACATTCATCACACACTTTTGGACCAAGATTTGAGATTCCAAACCTCTTGGAACCCATACATTCTATAACCCATTTTAGGACTTGTGTACTCTTAATCACAAACTAGGAAAATTAAGAACAAATAAAATCTTCAATTTGACTTCAACCTACCTTTAGACAAAAAAACCACTTGGAAAGAGCTATAATAAGGTCAAAAGACCTTTATGAGTATCAAACTCTTTTTTTCATTGCATCGATATCATTAGGCTACCTAGAAAAACCCATTCTAACCTTGCTTACATAACAATACTTCTCCATTGAAAATATTCTCTTAAGAAACATATATAGAGACACCTTACATCACAATGTCCTATAACAATGTGAAACTAGGAGTTACCAACAATTTCTCATATTCCTTCTCCTCCTTGGTCATCTAATACTTATAGTTTTTCTTCTTCTTCTTAGGTTTAAAAGAAGCAACATGCTCATCCAATATAACATTATACCTCTCTTATATAATTAGATTGACAATACATAGAGACAACATAGATTCATGACATACCTTTCCATCTATAGAATATTCCTTTTAGCTTGGAACCTCATCAATAGGTATTGACAATTGATGTTATTTACTTAGTAATAGTAGGATGTTCACTTGGATCTATACACACCTTAGACTTAGCATCAATTAGCACCTTGATCATCTCCTAGAGCTTGGTATCTTTGTTCTTAACATGAGTAGACAATGAGAGGCCTTGGCACTCTTCACCTTCTATAGAATTCTACACCATATCAAACAAATTAATTAAACTAGCAGATCCATCATGACTCATACTTACTAGCTCTGGTTTCCATGAGTTAACTTTCCATCTTCATTACACTCTAGGAGCCTGATTGAACTCATTTTGACTTAATGGCCTTTGCTTGTAGAACCTAGAAATGTGGCCAATCTTCTCATAGTTGTAGTAAACAATACTCCTTGATGGAAACACTATTTGTCTTATGTTGTTTGGATATAAACTTGTAATTTGGCTTATGTCATGATAAGTGAAACAACCTCATATTTTTGAAGATTAATTTGTTATTCTTATTTTATACACCCCCTAAAGTTTTAAAAAAAATCAATACTTTTTGCCATAGAGATGACCCAGTCATGAAATCTAAAATTTTATCAGGGACCTAGTTGATTAATAGTATTTTTAAATGCATGTTTTTTATTATGAAATGATAATAATTGGTTGATTAATTCATAGTTTTGTTTCTAAGTGGTTTCAAAAATCATTATGGATTAATGAATAAAATTTGCATATATATATTTTTTGAATATGATTAGCTATCTTACTATTTCTAGTCAAAATAGTTTTGAGATAGAATTTCAGTTAGTAATGGATTTTAAATTTCTATCAATTGAGTAAATTATGATTATTATTTTATTTTCATAGATGATATGATGTGATTTATGATTTAGCATAGATAATGGTGTTATATGGATGATAAAACACTATATTTTGAAAATCAATGCATCTGTTATTCAAAGTGTTATTATGAAGGCAAATACTAGATTCATGGCTCATTATTATTTTCTATTTTTGGTCTAGTGGACTCTCTAAATATTGATGTGCTTCAAGTGATTTGGTGATGTTGTCAAAATTTAGGTTTTATGTTGCATATCATAAGATCATCATTCTTACGTTTCATAAGTTCTAAGGTTCTATTTGATATTATAAATTTAATCCATTACCAATTTCAAGATTCTAATAATTATTCCAGGTCTATTTCTTAAAAAACATGGGTTTTAAGGCATGAATGGCATTATTTTATGTATCATTGGGCATAAAATTTATAATAAAGGGGTTAGTTTATTGACATTAGACTTGTTTCATGAAATATATTTTAATGTCACAAGGTGTTCTTTGAAGTTAAGGTAATCTTCACATATATTTTTCAAAGGCTTAGTTTACTTATCATAAGATTTTCATGATAATTCTTAAGGGATATCATAATATTCATGACATTATTAATATCCTCTGGATCATGGTGTTAATAACTAAGTATTTGCAAAGGTAGAAAGGTTTTTTATGGCAAATATTTATTTACCTAAGCCTAAACTATTTAGTTGAGTGCAAAGCATATTCATTGTTTCCATTGGTATGATGAATTGTTCTTTTGTTGGACAATAATCCATTATGGTAAGGTGAGTTAGAGTCATCATTTAATAAAATCATATCTCCAATGCTTTCATATTGTCATGGTGATTTGGTAGAAATGGGAATTTAATTTGATTCACATAAGCCTTGATTTATAGAGTTTAGTTATGGTTTAGTGTGAATGATTAGTAATAGATAAAATTTTCAATGTCGATAACAAAGTGGGCAGGATCACTAAGTACATTTTTGGTAAATGTGAACCAATTATAATCAAGCACTTTGATGAGTTGGCTATGGTAGAGAGGTGGTGGATATAAGTTTTCATTTTCTTGGTATTTCTTTCATTCCTAGCAAGCTCAGACATAGAAGTGAAGCTCTAAATGGATAAATTTTGAGCTACAAAGGATATTTTGTTGGGAATCTTGAGTAGGAATATTTTTGAGTGCATTTCTAGGTATGAATCTTATAGTTTTGAGTAAAATTCATGATATATGTGGTGTTTTTGAATGGATTTTATAGTATTTTAAAAGAAATAATTCCCGAGTTGTGTGAAAAAGAATAAGTTTCAGTCTATGTCACATTCATGAAATTCTGGGTTATTTTTGAGTAATTTTATGCCAAAATATGGTTTGCATGAAAAAGTTCTTTACAAATTTGTCTCAATTAGAAATTTATAATTTTTTGATGAATTTATGTGGATAGATTGTCACTTGTGTGGTTGGAATATTGATGTTGTGTGTAAGTTTTTATACATGAATATTTGAGAAAATGAGTGATGTTGGCAGACTTGGAGATTTTTTCATGCATGAATATAAATAATAATCAACCCTAGTTTTTTAGATATTCTAGTCTATGAAATAATATGTGTATGGATTTGTTTTTAATTCATAGCATTAATGGTATGAGCTTTATTTATTTCAAAGGTTTGTTTATCAAGGTTGTTTTCATGTAAGAAATTAGGGACATCCTTTCTTTGAATATTTAGTTTTCATTTTTCTCTAAGCTCTCACTCTTCAAGTATATTTTAGGATTCTATTTTTCAAATCATTTGGTTAATGTTTCGATCAAATTTTAGGGTTACAAATTTGGTTCATTTCTATGTGTATTCTTAAAATTTTAGTATTGTCTTTGAATGGGTTTTTATTGGTGTTTTATATGAGCAAAGGTTTTGATAATATTTATTCATTTGTTATATGATGCATGTATCTCTGTTTAGTTTCTTGGAACCTGCATGCATAAGAATGTTATCAATTTTTTGATGAAAAAAATGTGTTGATTTTTGGTTTGTATATTTGAAAATTATAGTGCATATATATTGTGAAAATTGAGAAGTAACAAAAATTTGAGATTGAATGAATTGGTTTTGGTTTGGTTATGTTTATGGACCTAGTATGTCAAGATTATTTTAGGAAAAGTCTAAGGATTTGAAATTTTATATAAATAGTTTCTAATTGATAGTATATAAAATTTGGAATGATTATGTATAAATTTTAAATAACCCAATCAACTATTTTATTAGAATATATCAAAGTTGTAAAGTGTGTGTGTGTGTGTGTGTGTGTGTGTGTGTGTGTGTGTGTGTGTGTGTGTGTGTGTGTGTGTGTGTGTGTGTGTGTGTGTGTGTGTGTGTGTGTGTGTGAGTATTCTCAAACCCCATCTGACAGTGTCAGTCATTGTATTGAATTTAAAAGATATGAGGTTTCTATTAAGTTTGCATCTTAAAATTGATGTCATGGGTATCAATTTAAATTTGGATATTGAAGTTTTAATTTTTTGATAAGCCAGTTACTTCTAAATTGAATTTACATGAGAACTATACTGGGTAAATAAGAATGTTACAAAACTATTTGGTGACTTCACTTTGGATATATTATGTTGAGATTTTGATTTTTTTAATTTCTAGAATGGTTCAATTTTTGGTTGGATCAATAAAAATTCATGAAATATCAAGAATTTATGAAGTTAAATGATGTCAATTTTAAGAAATAACATATAATTAGTCTAAGTTGGAATTTCATTGAAGACATATCATAATGTTTGAAGTAAACTATGATAGTATTTGAAGATTCAATGGAAAATTTGATATAGTTAGTTGATTTTTAGTTAAGTTTTAGTTTGTTGAGAAATGACAATATATAGATATTTATTATTTCTTCTTTTTTATCACTTTGTTGATTCTCAATTTTGAAATTGTTATATTCTATATTGTTCATAATGTCTGAGTGGGACCATTATGAATCAACTAGAATTAGTGATGATAGGGGTTGGGGAAAAAATTCTTGTAGTGATGTGAATCAACCTAATCGTAATAGGAACATTCATATAGTTGGTTTCCATGAAAGACATGTTTATTCCAAGTTCAATAGGGGAACTAGGATGTCTATACATTTTGATGCTTTTGATCATGAATTCTAGAATGTACTTAATAGATTGCCTTTAATTCCAGTTAATATAGGTCATATGGGAAATAGAGGTTTTTATGACCATATGTTTGGATCAAGATCCCACTCATAAATTAGTTCTTCTCATCACTTAGAGAATAACCCAGAACATCTTCCCATTCAGTCTCTTGAAAGAGTGCAACTAACTATTGAACCTAATCCTACTAATCATGTCACATAGTTTGAAATTGAGACTATCCATGCTAAGAACTTCATAAATCCAGCCATTTATTTGAATGAACCTTCTTCTTCCTATAGAGATCCTATTATGAAATGTAAAAGGTTAAGTTTAGTAGCTACCGATAGTGATCCTACCTTGGGATCTGAAATATTGAATTTTAAAATGCATAGACATGATGGTAGGAGAAAAATAATAGATTTTCCACTTTCAACTACATAAAATAGAATGACATAAAAGAGAGTTGAAATTTGGTTAGATCCTTATACACTTATGGAAGTTAGAATGTTGAAAAAAATCAAATTGGAAGTTGATGATAGCATAAGTGATTCCAAGATGAAGTTAGTCCTTTTTCCTGATACTGAGATGGAAGATAATGTGTACCTTAATGTATAGTATAATCCTATAATATAATTACTTTTAGACTCAAAGGATTATTGTATGTCCACTAGATAAACTTTGTTTGAAGTTAACTTATTTCATGATAGAACTTTATTTTCAATTTGATACTTAACTTCAAATTTTTGATAGTTTTGATGGTAATATTTTGAAGATGTAGTAGAATTAATTTTGATATAATATATCTGATTAAATTATTTTTGACATGCATTATGATTTAATATAAATATAATTTATTTATCTTTGACTTATATATTTTATGCTTAAAATATGTATTCTATTATATTATTAATTGATGAAGGTCCCCACCCATTAATATTAGCACCCCCAGTCTATATTTAAATAACATGATAAATTAAGAATTTTATGTCTTAATTAAAACTATCCTTAACCAATAATTATTATAATAAATTGATTTTTTTAAATAAAATTATTTAACATAAATTAATAACCAACTAAAGTTAGTTATAACTTATTTACAATTAAATTTGAATGTATTAAAGGAGATCAAGGACTCATTTGAATATAGAATAACAATAGGTATTGAGGACTTAGATATTTTTGTGAATTCAATCATTGACCTTTATTCTTTCTATGCAATTTTTTTTGAGATAGTACAACTCTTGCAGATAGATGTAATGGCACTTTATTTGATGGTTGAGTAACTACTTATGTAACACATGTATATCATAGTTTTATTATCATTTAATACTAATTATCTAATATTTTCTAAGATTAACATCTTTTGATGATTGATATTGGTAGTCCTATGTATAGATTTAAAGTATTCAACCTGAAAAATGATGAACAATTTGCTATTTTGTGACACTTCCTTGATTTATTTTGATTGTTAAGTTGTCACTCAAGTTATTGTAAAGGAAAAATATTAGTTTTTATCAATAAAGTTTATACTAAGATGACTCTTCTTTGAGACTCATATGTTATATTTAAATCTATTGTGACTCTAACTTTAATACAATTTTATCTTTAAGTTTTCTTTAATCTAGTTTTATATATGTTTCTTAGTTTATTTCATAGATTGTTTTTAGTTTCATTTTTATTTAGAGTTTATTAGTTCCTTAGTTTCTTTTTGATTATATAGAAATAGACCATCCTATTAATTAGTTTTTTCTTTTAGTTCTATTTTAGTGTTTATGTTATTTAGTTTTATCTTAATCTTAATTAATTTCTAAATCTATATAAGTTTCTAGTTAATATTCTTTCTGGTTTAATTTAGACTTGTTATTTGATAGTTTTTTCATAATTTATTAGATTAATTTCTATTTCTATTTAGCCTTAGATTATTTGATCTTTTTAGTCCTTATGTTTTAACTTATTTTAGGTTTGTCTTTTGATTAGACTAATTTAACCTAAATTATATTTAGTTGATTTAAAATATTTTATTGTCCTTTTTTAGTTTATTTGTTTGCTTGTTTTTAGTTTATTTATTTGTCATTGGTTCTCTCTTTTATTTTTATGTGTTTGAATATCTTATCTTTTCTCTTTTTTTATATTTATTTATTTATGTTTTTGGTTGTCTTTTGAGGTTAAGTTGGAGAATATTTAGTAAGAAACAAAATATTATTTGAATATACAAATATTTATTGAATCATATTTTTATTGTTCAAGAGATCATCTAACTCATAGGTTTTTCCTATCAGATAGAATATATTATCGATTCTTATCTTAACTGATTCATGATTTGATAAAGTGGATTTATGATTGTTATAATAGAATATGTTACATTCAATAACTTAATAAATATTTTATATAACTTAAGAAAAAAATACTCACATCTTTAGGATCATAGTTGAGCCTTTAGAACCCCATAATTAGACTGATATGATTCCACATTAACCTTCATGATAGGAGAAAGGATTGATTCATTGATGGTATAATTTCCATCATCAACAAATTTGGTGACTCCACTGGGGAAACATGTTTGGAAATATGATTTGTTTTTATTTTATTTTTATTCTTACTAATGGAACTTAGAGGTCAACAACCTATAAGTATTCAACCTAAAATAGATATAGAAGATGATCAAGTTGATGTTTCTTTCAATCTAATGATTTATGCATGATATAATCATCCTAAAAGTATTCATTAGGCTATTGAAGTCATAAATCAAGAAGAATAAATTACAAATTTTGAAATTAATTGGTACTCAAATCTTACACATGAGACTCAATGAGACATTCTAAATTCAAATAGAAAAATTTAGGAAGATAGAGCAAGATTTTTAGTTGATGATCCTAGGCCTAGAACTCATTTTATTTATGATCATTTTTCATTTTATGATTTTGTTTTGTTTGTTGATAGTACTATTAAAAATTTGTAATTAGATCAAGCACAATAGGTTCAAGGTAGTCAATATGTTTAGGTAGAAACTATTGAAGCTTATAATGGGAGATTAATTAATCAGAGAATAATCAATAGTAGAGTGGAGGCTAGAGGATATGATTTATGGGTTGTAAAACAATAGAGAACAAGATGATCTCACTGAAGGTCAAGATGATGTAGAAGCTCAAGAATAGAATTAGATAGCTATAACTCTTTGCATTTTTTCTAATCCAATTAATGCTAAGAATCGGGCTAGTAAGTTAGCTTCTCTTAAGGGATTAAATATACCAAAAAAATTTGTTGCTATTGGAGAATCTTGGGAAGATCACTTAGAAGATTTTATATTAGTTTTTGTTACTCTTGGAATAACTAATGAAAATATTTGATTAAGAGGTTTTGTCCAAACATTATAAGGGAAATCTTATCATGTATTTATTAGTCTACCTGCTAAGGTTATTAACACTTGGAGAGATGTTGAAGATTGTCTAGAGTTGTCCTATGGGAAATCTAAAAAAAAAAAATTATCTAGTCAATGATCTTGTGAATTTTTCCACTAATCCAAGTGAGATTATTTATAATTTCATTTATAAGTTCACTAAGCTACATCAAAATATACCACATAATCTTAGACCTTCTAAAAAGTCATCTAGACTTTATTTTTGCAATGCTTTACCTTTAAAGTATAAAATGGATTTAGAAGATAAAGACATTATACAATATAGTTAAACTTTAAGTTTCTATATTAAATATGAAAAGAATCTTAAAAAAATTGATTTTAAAGATAGGTCATCCATAAGATTAAATTTAGATAATTTAGAAATTTTAAAGGCCATACAAAATCTAGGGAATGAGTTGGTCACTGTTAAAAGATAATTTAATGATAAGCCTTCTTCCTTAGATAAAAATAGTAAATAAGATAAAAATGATGATATTACTTATTACTGTAATGTTTGTGAACTTGATCATAATCTAGACACATGTTTTTTTGTTATTAAATTCAAAAAGATTCTTCATGGGAAAAATGAAATATATGAAGATCTAGTGTATAATATAAACACTGTTGATGATCCATCAAAAAATGAAAATGTTTATGTTATAAATATTAGGAATACATATTATAGTTACCATCAAAATAGTAAAATAACAAATTATAAACCTTATTTTGATGATAGGGGGAAAGTAGATAAAGGAAAATCCTCTCAGAATAATTATAATAATTTGAATGATAATACTACATAAAACATTCCTTTCTCAATTAGATATAATAAAAATCAATATCAACATTAAAAATCTAAGAATTTTAGACAAATTAATGCTTAAACTTATAACATAATTGATGATTTAACAACAATTAAGGTTTTATTTTATTTACTATAGGTAGCTAGTCTTCTAGGTCAGCTTGATAAGATCAATGAGATTGTTAAAAAAACCTAGAGTTGATGTAAACTTGCAATAATAAAGTAATTATGAAAATATTTATGCTCAGCATTTTGACCATACTACTGATTACATACCTCCTTTCTATTTCATAGTTAATATTTAAAATATATTAATTCATAATTGTATCTTAGATATAGTTACCTCAAATAATATTATGGCCAAGTCCATTGTAGATCAGTTAGGTATATCTCATGAAATAGATAGTAGAATCTTATTGGTTTGGATTCTAGATAAACTAAGAGCCATGGTATGTTTTGTGACACAGTCATCAAAATTTCATAAGATAAATGGATTAGATGCATGACTAATTTTCAAGTGTTGGATATTCCTAATAATTATGGAATTTTGTTAGGAAAGGATTGCTCTAAAGCAACTGGATATTTTATTGGGAAATATATAACATGAGTTCTTGTTAATAATAAAATTTCATTCATTAAAAGAGAAGATTTTTTTGGTACACCTAACAAGCCACCTTATTATTCTAATATTTCTTACATTGAAACTAGAATTGGAACTTATAAATTTATGAATTTAGATGAACCAAAAAATCAGCATGAAAAAATATTTGAATATAATATTTTATGGTCACTTTACTTTGATGGAGCTTGATCTCAACAACGTAATAGTTTTGAATTTTGTTTTGTTTCTCCTATAGGTAATATTTTTCATTATTCCTTAAAATTATCTTTTGAAAGTACTAATAATACACTAGAATTTTAAGCATCATGTTTGGGTTTATAAAAGGAAATATAATTGAGTATTAAGAATTTAGAAGTTTTTAGAGATTCAAACGTAATTGTTAAATAAGTTCATAAGATTTATAAGACTAATCAAACTCATATACACTATTAGAGACAAAAGGTTTGGTCAATACATGAGAATTTTGAGGCATTTAACATTACACATATTCTTAGATAATTTAATATTAGAGATAATAATTTTGTTGTTTATGCCTCCAATCCAACTCTAATTGAGATTGAACCTACTATCGACTTTTATTTTGATGAGGTTTTCTATCCTAAGATTCTTGATTTTAATGATAGTTAGCCTATTTTTAGTTGTGATGAACATATATA
This sequence comes from Torreya grandis, assembly GCA_037957365.1. Classification (NCBI taxonomy): domain Eukaryota; kingdom Viridiplantae; phylum Streptophyta; class Pinopsida; order Cupressales; family Taxaceae; genus Torreya; species Torreya grandis. The sequence goes on from JARHVA010000919.1 coordinate 2,889,281, forward strand.
TTCATTTATTAACAGAAATCATTTTAATCATGATGACTACATACTAAATTATGGAGATTATTTGTAATTGAGTACTAACAAATTGCCTATTGGTTTGGTGAGTTTAGAATCTATGTTCACACCTAATGATTAGCTTAAAATACTTATAACAGAAGAACCATCAAGAAAAATCATAAATGAGATCATCCCTATAAATTTAGGCACTAAAAAATATCTAAAGTATGTTTATTTATGAATTCAATTAACTGTTAATGAGAATGTTAATTTTATTAAAAATTTTAAAGAGCTCATTGATAATTTTTCTTGGTCATATAAATATCTTAAAAATTATGATACTAAAATTATTAGACATAATTTACCTATTAAGCCTGGTATAAAACTTGTTAGGTAGAAGATATAAAGAATAAACCCTTTGTTAGAAGACACCATTAACAAAGAGATGGACAATATGATTGATGTTGGTGTCATTTTTCCTATAACATGTTTATAATGGATAATAAATATAGTTTTGATTAAAAATAAAAATAGTGACATTAGACTATGTGTTGATTTTAGAGATATAAATAAAGCTAGTGTTAAAGACAATTTTCCTCTACCAAGCATTGATCAAATTTTGTATCAGTTTGAAGGATTAGAAATGATCTATTTATTGGATGGATTTTTAGGTTATAATTATATTTTTTTGAATCTTGAAGATAGACATAAAACTACTTTTACTACTCATAGAGGTAATTTCACTTATAACAAAATGTCTTTTAGATTGATGAATGCAGGAGCTAATTTTTAAAGAGATATGCATGTTTGTTTTGATGATTTTATTGGTATTTTTATTCAATTTTATTTAGGTGATCTCACCATACATTATAAAAGGAGGGAAAAACATTTAGACCATATTCACAAAGTATTCACAAGATGTAGAAAATTTGGCATTTCTTTGAATCCAAAGAAATTAGTTTTTGGTGTGATTGGGGGTAAGTTTTTAGGACAAATTATTTCAAAATATGATATTTAAATTGAACCTAAATGTGTTAAAGTTATTAAGGAACTACCTCTTCCTAAATATCAATCTAGTTTAAGGTCTTCTATTGGTAAAATAAAGTTTGCTAGAAAGTTTATTTCAGATTTTGCTGAAAAGTCTAATCTATTATAATTATTTTTGATAGGATAAGTATAAAAAGGGGTGTAAAACCCAAGTAAAAAAATTACTAAGGGGAATCATAACAAGACAAAGGCCACCAATAGTATACAAATAAAAAAAATATGACAACCAAACAAGTAACTAAAAATAAACTAGAAGACAACCATAACAGAAGCACTACATGTTAATCAAGTATTTCCCATCATATATAATGAAAATAAGGAGATCCTCCTTGTTGGAAAATTTTAATTCAATATCCTTATCTACGTCTTGAGCATCTTATAACATCATCAGAAAAGAAGTAGCTTGATGTACAACTTTTAGGCAAACAGTTGTTAGCACTTTGATTTTGTTTTGGAGTGAGTGAAAACCATTTTTTCCTTCCTCCATCTCCATTTTAATTTGAATAACATCATAATAAGTGTCCTTATAATCCTATTTATCTAATTCATATAAGTATTTATTAATCTCCTTGAAATGACTAGTCCCCTCCTTATCAATCTACTGGTCTAAACTAGGCTTGACTTTTAAAATACCTACTTTCACCCCTAGATCCAAAGTAGAGGGATAATAAAAGAAAATTGACAAAGGGTTTTACCCCCTACCATTCTATTGGAACTCTTGATATTTATCTTTCTAATAGTGAAACTCTGATGTTCATCCACATCCACATCCCCTTGCGCTTGGACCTCCATGTTCTCTTTATCCGTAACTAGATTCAGATATTATTTACCCACCACTTTTTTATTGTTTTTCTTTCATAAATTTTTATTCATATAAATATCACAAGGGATAACTTTCCTCTTCTTATTTTCAAAGATAGAAGTATCAATTTTCAGCTCACAAAGCCCTTCCATGGCCATAGATTGATAAAGATCAAGGGGCATAGATTTTGCAATTTTATGAGGCAGACAAATAGAACCCAATAGGAGAGGGGGAAATATATATTTCTTAAGGGTGATTTTAGGGAAGGAGAGATAATGTCCTTGGACTTTAGAAGGGAACCATGGGGTCTTAGAGAACCAAATCTAACTCTTTGGGGGATATGGTCATCTAAGTCACTTTCATGGGTTTCTTCAATCATTAGTACCTTTAAAGGTTTAGATGGACACAGTGTAAGGTGAAAGTGATAAAACCTAAAAATGAGACCTTGGTGGAGTGGAATGGTAGAGGCAACTGAGCTACTATCAATAGTATTTTTAACATTTTTTATAGAAGTTTCTAAGGATGATAAAAGGAAGAAAGGAAAGATGACCAACACTTTATGATGAAAGCAATTTAGAAGATAAAAATGGTAATGATAAAAACACTTAAAATGATCTTCAAGGGTGAAATATTTCATGATAGTAAAAAAAACATTATCCTAATGATTTTCCTTATAGTTTTACCAGAGACTCACTTTCTCTAAAGAATATTTTTCATACCCTATGGGTCTTGGAATTTAGTGATTTTATTCAATCTTATAACCTGACAATGTAGACCCATGGCCTTTGCAATATATTCTTCATAAATTTCAAATTGAATACCACCAACCTAAACATTGTTGTACCTATCCCAGCTCAAGGCAAACTGAGCTGAGAGATTATCATCATAACTATTGAGACATTCTACGAAAGGTGAAATGCCTCATTTATAATAGATACTCCAAAGCATGGTGTCTAATTTTGTCTCATCACATGATAAAGGCTCCATTCTAACCTTATTACCTCCCATGATAGAAAACTTCTAAGAATCACTACTAGACTTGGTCAAGACAAAAATTAACCACCAAGGATTAAACAGTCTTGTGTTGTATAATCTAGAATCAATGGTTTAGCTATCATTAGATAACCATCCCTTAAGACCACTTGAACCCCAAACCGCTTCCTTTGGATCATACAAGACGTATAGGGAATCTTACAAGGATTTCCCATGTGAGATAACTCCATCAGGAAATGAATTTGCCTCATGTAATATTACTTTTTGTTGACATAGAAATACTCATATATTATAGTGAGATCATAAACCATATTTATAAATTTAATGACTTCACCTTTAAAATGTGACCAATGTCCAACATGGGGCTACCAAAAAGAATATAAATTAAGATATACTCTAATCTATAATAGTTAATGTAGGACATTATGATGAGAAAAGTTAGGACTTTGAGAGGAGGAGATCTCTAACATTAGTGGATGAACTATTTACATTCCTGAAAAACCTTAAAGGAAATATATTTATACCCAAGTTGGCCATTACATCTGCTACCTGATTTCCCTCTTTATAGATGTGCTTGACTTCAAACTCTTCAAAACCAAGAAGGAGATGACTTGTCTTAAATGATGTCCTCCAATATCCATCCCACTTTATTTTTATCTCTGACTCATCAATGATAATTTTTGAGTCTCCCTCTATTAATATGTTTTTATTACAATGGAAATAGCCACCTTGATACTACAATAGAGGTCTCAATCTTCTACACTATTATTAGATGTTTTTCCCAACCCATCAGCATAGGCCATAACAAGTTCTCCCTTATCCAATCTCAGTGTTTCCCCACACTTGCTAGAATTATTTTACCTTTGGTAGCCCTATCAAAATTAATCTTTATCTAACCAACAAATGGGGGAGCACATTTAGTAGAATCTTGATAAATCCTTTTATAATTATTAGCTCTATTGATATGGGCTGGGATACACCATTTTTTAATTATACTTCCTTTTTATTAGGGGGAATTTAGTGGCTTTCAAATTTCTCCAAGAGATTTTTTCCTTAAGCTATTTAGTATAAATTTTTAATATATCCTTGGGGTCCTTAGCATTATCATTATCTCTAAATATTCTATTATTATGTTTCTTCCATATTTCCCAGGTTAGGATGGGGTAATATAAGACCATATCTCTTTTCAAATAGGGTGGATGAAAGGGGGTACCGACCCTCCAATGATATTGATGAGATCTTGATTCAAGCTTGATGAGACTTCAAGTTTTTTCAAGGCCTCCAAACTTACCTAGAGTGTTCATAATGCAATAGGAGGTGGGAGACTGATTCCTTCTCTTTCTTGCATAGTGTACAATGGTTAGGGATTTTAAATCCTCTATATCAAAGATTACCCATAGTAAAGATATTTTTATGGGTATCCAACCAACAAAAGTGATTGATTTTAGGAATGAGATTATGGTTCCACACCCTTATCCAAAAGTTAATATCCTCCTTAGAATGAAGGAACAAGTTATAAGCCATCCTAATCATAAAAACACCCATTCTATCATGCACCCATAATAGTTTATCCCTTATGGGGAATATAGGTATTCTACATTATCTAAGATGGAGTTCAACCTCCTTGTCAATTACAATAACATTGTTCTAGTTTTGACAATAGTCAGATAGCTTCTTCTAGTCTCCATTACCAGGCAAAATATAATCCACTACTAATCTCCCAAAGTAATAAATGGCTCTATTAGAAAGTTTATGTAAATTTTTTATTTCATGTAAATGGGTGTCCTTTAGCCAGCTATCCTCCCAAAATTTTATATTTCTACCATCCCTCAATTTCCATTTTATGACATTCTATAAAAGAGTTTTACTCTTAATAATATTTTTCCATATCATAGATCCTCTAGGGATACCATTTATATGAAGGAAAGCATTAGGATTATTATTCATTAAGTACTTGGCTTGCATGATGATACCTTAATCCTTGTTATTATTCATGAAATTCTAACCATTTTTAGCTATAAGGGATTAGTTTGTCATGTGGATTTTTTTGATTCCTAGACCTCCTTATAACTTGAAACTACAAAATTTATCCCACTCCCATCCATAGGAAGTTTATTTTATTTTTTTAGAATTTCTCTACAACATATTTGGGTATTTTGAAAAGAGAGAGGAATTAAATAGGAATTCCCTAAAGGCAGGCCTTCAAGAGTTGAAATTTTCCACCTTGACTCAAAATATTTCCTTTCCACCTAGCCATCTTCTTTTGAATTATTTCAAGAATTAAATTACAATATATAGGAGGAACTTCTTTAACAATAAGGGGTAGGCCAAGGTAAGTACATTGGAGTTCACCACAAGAATGATCAAGAATCCTCATGATTTTTTATTGAAGGTCTAAAGGAGTGTTGAAAAAATAGGCCATTATCTTTTCATAATTGATACATTATCTAGAGGCCTCCTCATAATCCTTTAGAACCTTCTTCTATATCTTAGATTATACCATAGAAGCAGCTCCAAAAGGTATAATGTAATAAATAAATTGTTTAATGGTGGCTAGGTCTACTATTGAACCATGTTTTATGCCTTTGATTTCCTTAGACCCCAACAATTTTTTAAAACTTTTGATAAGAACCTAAAACATAATAATGAATATATAAGGAGATAATGGGTTGCCTTGCTTGAGACCCCTACTAGTATAAAAAAATCCCTAGAGACCCTATTAACAAGCACAAAGTAATTTAGGGTAGTGACATAGGTTTTGATGAGCTACATTAATTTATCTTGGAATCCCAATGATTTAAGGATTTTAAAGAGGAATTTCTAATCCACACTATTATAAGCCTTGGAGATGTCAAGTTTGAGATCCTTTCTAGGTGAATTCTTTTTCTCCATAGAATGAATGTATTCATGAGTGGACATAGCCACATCTAAGATTTATCTACCTAAGACAAAACCCTTTTGGATATTACTAATAATATGATCCATAATTAGATAAAGTCTACAAACCAAAACATTATAAAAAATATTATAGATAGTATTACAAATACTAATGGGCTTGAATTCCCCCATTTCTATAGGATCCAATTTCTTAAGGACAAGCACTATAAACGTGTGATTAAGTTGTTTCAAGATTATTTCATATTTTAAGAAATTATAAGCTACCTTAGTGACATCCTACCCCATGATCTCCTAGTAAATTTAGAAAATAGTTGGTGGGAAACCATCTAGCCCTAGGGCCTTGAGAACACTCATCATGAAGAGGTAATATTTAAATTCCTCTTTAGTCATTGGTTTTGTAAGGGGTTTATTATCTTTGTCATCTAGGGAGGTGGGTATGATATCAATGAAATCTTGATTTTCCCTTCCATTTTGAATAGCCAAAAACCTCTAAAAGTAATTTACCACCACCTATTTTATCTGATTATCTAACAAAACCAAACATCCATTTTCATATTTTAACTCATTTAAGTTAATCCTCTTCTTTCACTTCATATTAGATTGATGGAAGAAGGTTGTGTCCCTATCCCCTTTTCTAAGTCATTGCACTCTAGATGTTTGTTTCTAAAAAAAATCCTCTTTTTAAAGTAACTCCCTCCATTCCTTCCTTAGAGAATCCTCTAGTTATACCATATCTTCAGTGACTTCTCTGTTGGCCATTTATAAGTAAATTCCAACAAGATTAGTAGAGATCCTTCTTTTGTTTCCAAAAAATATTCCTAATAGTAATTTTGTTCCAACTTTTAGCTTTATATTTAACTAAATTTAACTTATAAGCCAATCTAAACATGGGGATTCCTTGAACCAATGTATTCCACCATTTGGCCAAATGATCTTTAAATCTTGGGTGAGGAGTCCACATACACTCAAATATAAAGGGAAAAGGGACATTAAAAGCCTTGCCTTTCCAAGATAAAGGGAGGGTGGTATGGTCAGAGGTCATCTTAGGAAGATATTCCATAAGATAACCACTAATATGATCCCAATTAGAGGAAAATAAAATCATGTCTAGTCTGACTTGACATAAATTCTCACCTCTCTTGAGGTTGGACCATGTGAAATGCTGACCTTGGAGATCAAGATCAATTAGTCTGTGTTATTGAGAAACTTGGCTAAGTCAATCATGTTGTCAGAGTAGTCTAGAATACCACCATATTTTTTGAAGGGTAAAATGGAGTGTTAAAGTCACCAACAAACATCCAACAGTCCTCCTTATTAACGTATATGTAAGTGGAAATAAAATACCATAAATCCTTTCTAGTTTTTCTTTGATTAGGGGCATAAATGTTTACTAAGTTTCAAGACTTATTTTGACTAACCATCTTGATATTCAAACTATTCTTATCTTTATGTATAAGAATTCCATTCAAAACAACTATTCTTATCTTTATGTATAAGAATTCCATTCACAACATTGTTGTTCCACATGGTGACTATACCTATAGAAGCACCAAAAACATCACTAATACAAAAATTTGTGCTAGGCCATATTTCTTTAAGAACCAACTTTAAAACATTGGTGTTTATTTTAACTTCTTGTAGTAAAAGAATATCAATTTTATTATAAAAAATGAAGTTCTTGATATTGAACTACTTATGAGGGATATTAATCCCTCTAAAATTATAGGATAGGATCTTCATTTACCTTGAACTTTCCTAGAGCCAATCTCTAGGATCCTCTATCTACCCATGGCAATGTCCTTGTTGACAACCATCTACCTTGTTTCTCTTTGGGTGGGTCTTCCTAATTTGGAATCAACACCCACATCAACTATTTTACATCCTTGACTTTTATCTTTCTTTTTGGTGGTAGTCCAACCCTCTAAATCTAAATCTATTTCATTTTTACTAGATCCCACACCCAGTGTTAAATTTAGTGATTTTTTAACTAGAGAGGGGAAACCTTGTTTACTCCCAAGACCTCCCTCTTTGACTAGACTTCCTATATTTTAAAATAAATGTTCACTTACATTAACTCATTCAATATCTCAAAATTACCTAAGATGGGAACACCACTAGAATTATGCACCAGTTGTATTTCTCCCTCTACTAGGAGTTATGTAGTCTGGTTAGTCTATTGTTTCTCCATACCTGTCTAGATATCCTATGTTTTAAGGCCTCCATCCCTCAAGATGGGTATCTCAGCCTCTTTCTCCTTTTCAATAGGCATACTTATGTTTTCTTTCCTACCCATATCCTCCTTATTCTCTTTATTTTGGGTGAAACAAATAATGTTTATAATATCCTCTTTGAAGAGATAGTCCTCCTCTTCCCTAGCTAGGGGATCCTCCAACACAATGAAATTAATATTCTTAACTCTACATTATGTGATGAGGTCCCCTTTCTTGTTATAGTTTTGAAAAAAGACCAGAACATTCTCATGTTGAATGGCTTGAGTCCACTTTTTGAACTTTGACTCAAGTAAAACGAAATTAGGCAAAGTTTTATTTATGTCCACACTAACATAGAGGTAGGCAAAAACCAACCTAGTTTTGTTCTTGGTAGTATTATCCAATATGATGAAGTACCTAAATGTATTCTCTATCAAGGAGATCAATTCATCATCCCAATATTCCAATGGTAGACTTGGAAGTCTTACCCAAACTGGTGCCATTTTATTTAGATCCACTACTATATCAAACCTTGGTTTCCATTTACACAATGGGATGTTGTGCATACTATATACCCATGGTCCCACTACAAGAACCTGGGTAAGATCTTCACTAGTTATGAAATTAAAAAAGAACATCCCCCTTATCATGGCACTAATTGAGATGCTACCTTTTACCTTCCATTTAATATTTCCCCATCTCCTAACCAGATAAATATTTAGTTGGATGTCAAAGAAATTACCCACTAGAGCATGATCCATAGAATAAATGATCCTTTCAAATATGGAATCAAGGATATTAAGATCTAAGCCATCCTCCATCTCCAAAAATAGAAGAATAGGCTTCTATTTCACATATTTCTTGTCTCCCAAGAGGATATTATTCTATGCATTGATAACTAAAGAATTACCATGCATCATAGAATTGGAATAACCCAATATATTATCATGGCTAGCCCATTTTGATGGAGGGGAAGAGGAACCGGGGGGTCCCCCTGAGTCTCCCACAACCATGGTAGAATTTAAAAACCAAAAATATGGGAGAGCATTCAAAGTGTTTAGATATAATTATTGCTTAAGAAAGATAAAATATATAATTATGATGAGAGTACTAAATAAGCTTTTAATTATGTTAAAAATGCCCTTACAAGTGCTCTTATCTTGCTAAACCTGATTTAAATAAATCATTCATTCTCTATGTTAATTCTCAAAAAAAAATATTAGAGCTATAATAACTAAATAATTTGAAAATAATGAGGAAAAACCAATCGAATATATGAGCCAAGTGTTAAAAGATGCAAAAATTAGGTACCCCCTATTGAGAAATTTATTTTCTATTTAGTTTACTCTTTGATTAAATTTTGATATTTATTGATGGAAAAAAAATTATGTGATCTAATGTACCTATTTTGTCTTATCTTTTAAAACAACCAACCATTCAAGGAAGGCTTACCAAGTGGATTTTACTCATTCAAAAGTTTGATCTTGAATTCAAAACATCTAAAACTATTAAAATTAATAAATTAGAAAAATACTTAGCTAAAAATTCTTCTTTAGATATTAATGTTTTAGTTTTGTCTGTTGGTAAAAAATCAAAATCAAAACCAAATTTAAAGACCATGAAAGTTGTTGAATTTTTAAAAAAATTTAGGTTTGGTCATGAAATGATTGAATGGAACTATTTGTTGGCTAAAGATTATTGGTACCATGACATAGTTTATTATTTTCAAAATTAGGCCTATCTTAATAACTTGGATAGAAAACAAAGACATTATTTAAGATAAAAAGTGTTAAATTTATGCCTATTATAATTTTTTTTTTAATCATAATAGAGATGGTGTTTTGTTGAGATGTCTTACTCATGATTAGACACAAAAGGTTCTTAGAGGCTATCATGAAAGAAATTGTGGTGGACACTATGTTATAAAAGTAACTACTTATAAGATTTTAAGAGAAGGTTATTATTGGCCTACATTATTTTAGGATGCTTATAAGTTGGTTCATTCTTGCATGCCTTATCAATTGTTTGTTGGAAGAGATAAACTACCTATAATGCCTTGGAATCTTGTTATTCTTGAAAATCCTTTTACAAAATGGGGCATTGAATTTATTTTAGATATTCACCCATCTTCATTTGTAGGTCATAGATATATTTTGATAGCCATAAATTATTTCACTAAGTCACCTGAAGCCAAGGCACTTAAGAGTTTAGTCATAGGTGAAGTAGTTTCTTTATTAGACAATCAAATATTTTATATATTTGGAGTTCCTTATGAAATTATTTTAGACAATGGACCTCAATTTATTTCAAATGAATTTCTAGAATTCTTATAAAAATAATCTATTATTTTTAGTTATTCATCTAAATATTATCCATAAGTAAATAGACAAGTTGAGTCCATAAATAAAAATTTGATTTTTATTATGAATATGCTTGTTTGTGATAAAAAATAAATTGGCATCTCAAAATTTTTTAACCTTTATGGGCTGATAGGACTATTATTAAATTAGCAATTGGTTATTCACATTTTATGTTAGCATATAGATTTAAGGCTACGTTGACAATATAACTTTATATTTATTTAGCTAGGACTGCTTTACAATATGTAGCTGAAAATACAAATTTAATTGAATAAAGATTGCATGATTTAGTAGCTCTTGATGAATCCAAAGTGACAACATTATAGAAATTAGAAAGAGCTAAATAAAAAATTTTAAAAAAAAATCATAAAAGGATTACTAACAAAAAGTTTAATATTGATGATTTAGTATTATATTAGGATAAACCCCACAAAGATCATTGAAAGCATCATAATTTTTATTCATTATGGTTTGGACCTTATATAATTACCAAAATTCTTTAAAATAATGCATTTCATCTTAAATATATTAAAGGAAATTGGCAGCATTACTTAGTTAATGACCATCAGTTGAAACTGTTCCATGAATATTTATCTTTCAGTTTGTTCTCTACTTTGTTTTCCATTTTCTTTTTGGTTTATTTTATTTTCTATTTTATTTCTAACTTTTGTTTAGTTCTATACTTTTCATTTATTGTTTTTTATGTTTGATTTTGATGTACTTTTCTTTGAAGTGATTAATGAAGTTTTAAATGGAAAAATGTCACATTGTGAAGGAAAAATACAAGGAAGATGAAAATTTGATGTAAGTATCATTCATTCTTAGAAGTTACTCTTAAAAATTTAGTTATTTTATAATAAATGAAAAATACATGCTTAGTTGTATTTGGTTGTTAAATTGTTACTTGATTTTCAGATTTGTACTTAAGGCATATGTGTTTGATTATGTATCTAGCTCAAACTTTCCTATTATATCACTTCCTTTATTTATGTTAGACTAGCTGAATAATCCATCCCGTGCTAAAAAATCATTATTTAAAGGGGTTCATGCTTAGCTACTTGAGAAATGATTTTAATATACCACACTCTCAAGCAGATTATAGGAAAAAAAATTATACTCAACTTAATTTCACAAAATTAACTAGTAAATTCATTAGTGTTATGCCTATTTTCTACACCCCCTAAAATTTTTAAAAAAAAAAAACTTTATGCCATGGAAATGACCCAGTCATGAAATATAAAACTATGTCAGGGACTAGGTCGATTAATAGTATTTCTAAATGCATGTTTTTCATTATGAAATGATAATAATTGGTTGTTTAATTCATATTTATGTTTCTAAGTGGTTTCAAAAATCATGATGGATTAATGAATAAAATGTGCATATGTGTGTGTGTGTGTGTGTGTGTGTGTGTGTGTGTGTGTGTGTGTGTGTGTGTATGATCAGTTATCTTGTTTTTTATCAGTCAAAGAATTTTTGAGATAACACTTCAGTTAGTAATGGACTTCAATTTTTGATAGTTGAGTATATTATGATGATTATTTGATTTTCATAGATGATGTGATATGATTTTTGATTCAGAATAGATGATGGTGCTATATGGATGATTATCACATTTGAAAACACTATATTTTGAAAATCAATGCATCTATTATTTGATGTGTTATTATGAAGGTAAAGAGTAAATTCATGGCTCATTCTAATTTTCTATTTCTGGTATAGTGGACTTTCTACATATTGATGTGCTTTAGATGATTTGATGATGTTTTCAAAATTGAGGTTCTATGTTGCTTGTCATAATATCATCATTCTTATGTTTCATAAGTTCTAAGGTTTTATTTGATATTCTAAATTTAAGCCATTAGAAATTTGAAGATTCTAATAATTATTCCGAGTCTATTTTTTTAAAAATGGGTTTCAAGCCATGGATGGTATTATTTTATGTCTCACTTGGCATAAAATTTATAATAAAGGGGTTAGTTTGTTGACATTAGACTTGTTTCATGGAATAGATTTTAATTTCACAAGGTGTTCTTTGAAGTTAAGGTAATCTTCACATATGTTTTACAAAGGCTTAGTTTTCTTATCTTAAGATTTTAGAGGTAATTCTTAAGGTTTATATTAATATGAATGACATTATTAAGACCGTTTAGGTCATGGTGTTAAGACCTAAGTATTTTCATAGGTACAAAAGTTCATTATGGTAAATATTTATTTACCTAAGCCTAAAGTGTTTAGTTGACTGGAAATTATATCCATTATTTTTATCGGTATGATGAATTGTTCTTTGGTTGGCAGCATAATACATTGTGGCAAGGTGAGTTGGAATAAACATATAATAAAATCATATCTCTAATGCTTTGATATTTTCATGGTGATTTAGTGGTAATGGTAATTTAATGTGATTCACATAAGCCTTGATTTGTGGAGTTTAGTTATAGCTTAGTGTGAATGATTAGTAATAGCTAAATTTGTCAATGTCAATAATAAATTTGCCAAGATCACTAAGTAAATATTTGATAAATGTGAACCAATTAAAATCAAGCACCTTGTTGACTTTGTTATAGTAGGGAGGTGGTGGATATAAGTTTTCATTATCCTAGTTTTTAGTTCATTCTTGGTAATCTCAGATGTGGAAGTGAAGCTCTAGTTGGATAGCTTTTTAGTTGCAGAGGATATTTTGTTGGGAATCTCAAGTAAGAATATTTTTGGGTGCATTTCAAAGTATGATTCTTACATTTTTGAGAAAACTTAATGATATATGTAATGTTTTTGATTGGATTTTGTAGTAGTTTGAAATAAATCATTCCCTAGTTTTATGAAAAAAAATAAGTTTCAGTCTACATGCCATTCATAAAAATTTTGGCTTTTTTTTTATTAATTTTGTGCCGAAATATGGTCTACATGAGAAAGTTATAATTTTTAGATGATTTTTTTTGGATAGATTTTCACTTGTGTGGTTGTAATATTGATGTTATGTGTAAGTTTTTGTACATGAATGTCTGATAAAATGAGTGATGTTGGCAGACTTGGAGATTCTTTCATGTATGAATACAAATAATAAGCAACCTTAGTTTTCAATATATTATGGTCTTTGAAATAATATAGGAGTATGGATTTGTTTTTAATTCATGGCATTAATGATCTATGTTAAATTTTTTTCAATGGTTTGTTTATCAAGGTTATTTGTATGAAAGAAATCAGGGACATGTTTTCTTTGAATATTTGGTTTTCATTTTTTTCTTACCTCTCATTCTTCAAGCATATTTTAGGATTCTATTTTTTAAATCGTCAAGTTCAATGAATTTTTAGGGTTTTAAATTCGGTTCATTTCTATGTGTATGCTTGGAATTTTGATATTAGCTTTGAACAAGGTTTTTATTGGTGCATTATATGAACAAATGTTTTGATAAGTCTTATTTATTTATTCATATGATGAATGCATCTCGATTAAGTGTCTAGGAATCTATATGCATAAGAATGTTATCAATTTTTTGATGAAAAACATGTGTTGATTTTTGGTCTATATATTTGAAAATTATGGTGCATATATATTGTGAAATTTAAGAAGTACCAAAACTTTGAGATTGTAAAAATTCATTTTCGTTTGGTTATGTTTGTGGACCTGGTATATTAAGATTGTTTTAGAAAAGTTTATGGATTTTCAATTTTATATAAATAGTTTTTGGTTGATAGTTTATAAAATGTAAAATGATTATGTATAAGTTTCTAATAACCTAGTTAGCTATTTTGTGGGAATATATCAAAGTTGAAAAGTATATATATAGATGTCTATGTTCTCTAACCCCATTAAACAGTGTCAATCATTGTATTGATTTTAAAATATGTGAGTTTTCTATTAAGTTTGCATCTCAAAATTGAGGTCATGGGTCTCTATTTAAATTTGGATATTGAAGTTGTAATTTTTTGATGAGCCAATTACATCTCAGTTGAATTTACATGAGGACTATATTAGGTAAATAATTATGTTTAAAAATTATTTCATGACTTTACTTTGGAAATATTACATTGAGATTTTGTTTTTTTCCATTTCAAGAATGGTTCAGTTTCTAGTTGGTTTAATAAAAATTCATGAAATATAAAGAATTTGTGATGTAAAATGATGTCAATTTTAAGAAATAATAGATACTTGGTCTAAGTTGGAATTTCATTAAAGATGTATCATAATGTTTGAAGTAAACTATGATAGTATTTGAAGATTTAGAGGGAAATTTGATACATGTAGATTATTTTTAGTTTAGTTTTTGTTTGTTGAGAAATGATAGTATATGGATATTTAATATTGCCTTTTTAAGTAGTTTGTTGAGTCTCAATCTTGAAATTGTTATATTCCAAAATGTTCATAATGTCTAGGAGGGACCATCCTAAATTAACTAGAAGTGATGATGATAGGGGTTGAATAAATAATTTTGGTAGTGATGTGAATCAACCTAATCTTAATAGGAACTTTCCTAGAGGTGGTTTCTGTGTAAGATGTTTTAGTCCCAAATTCAATAGGGGAACTAGGATGTCTATACATTTTGATAATTTTGATCCTACATTTTAGAATGTACTAAATAGCTTGACTTTTAATCTAGTTAATAGAGGTCATAAGGGAAATAGAGGTTTTTATGGCCATAGGTTTGAAAAAAGATCCCACTCACATATCATTTATTCTTGTCACTTAGAGAATAACCCACAACATCTTCCCATTCAATCTATTAAAAGAGTGTAGCTAGCTATTGAACCTAATCCTACTAGTTAGGCCACATAGTTTGAAATTGAGATTGACCATGTTAAAAACAACATAAATCTGACCATTCCTTTGAATGAACCTTCTCCATCTCATAGAGAGCCTATTATTAAATGTAAAACATTAAGTTTAACAGTTGCCCATTGTGAGCCTATCTTAGGATCCTAAAGGTCAAAATTGAGAATACATGAACATTATAGTAGGAGAAAGATAATGAATTTTCCACTTCCAACTAAATATAATAGAACAAAAAAAAAGAGAGCTCAAAATCAGTTAGAACCTAATACACTTATGGAATTCAAAATGTTGAAAATAACCAAATTAGAAGTTGATGATAGAATAAGTGATTTCAAGACAAAATTGCTCTAGTTTCCTACTACTGAGATGGAATATAATGTGTATATTAGTAAACAAGATAATCCTGTAATTGAAATAATTTCAGACTTTGAGGATTATTGCATGTCCACTAGATAAATTCTATTTGTAATTGAGCTATTTCATGATAGAACTTTATTTTTAGTTTGATACATAACTTTAGATATCTTATAGTTTTGATGGTAATATTTTTGAGATGCAGTATATTTAATTTTAATATAATATATATGCTTAAGTTATTTTTGACGTGCATTATGGTCTAATATAAATAATTTTTTTTATCTTTGACTTATCTATTTTATGGTTAAAATATGTATTCTATTATATTATTAATCGATGAGGGTTCCCACCTATTAATATTAGTACCCCTAGTCTATATTTAAATAACTTGATCAATTAATATGATAATTATTAATTAAACCTATCCTTAACCAATAATTGTTATAATTAACTGACTTTTTTTAAAGTCAATTAGTTAGCAAAAACTAATAACTAACTAAAGTTAGTTATAACTTATTTGAAATTAAGTTTTAAGGTATTAAAGGAGATAAAGGACTCATTTGAGGATAGAATAACAATAGGTATTGATAACTTAGACATTTTTGTGATGTCAATCATTGATCTTTATTTTTTCTATGTAATTTTTGGGAGATAGTATAACTCTTGTAGATAGACCCAATGGTACTTTATCTGATGAATGAGTAATTTATTATGAAACATAGGTATATCTAGATTTTATTATCATTTAATACTAATTATCTAAAATTTGTTAAGCTTAAAATCTTTTGTTGATTTCTATTTGAAGTCCAATGTGTAGATTCTAAGTATTCAACCTAAAAAATGGTGAACACTTCACTATTTTGTGACACTTCATTGATCTATTTTGATTTTAAAGTTATCACTCAAGTTATTCCAAAGGAATAATTTTGGATTTATCAATAAATTTATCTTTTTGTACTAAGACAACTCTCCTTTGAGACTCACATGCTTTACTGTAATCTATTTTGACTCTAACTTTAATATAGTTTTATCTTTAAGATTTCTTTGATCTAGTTTTATCTTTGTTTCTTAGTTTATTTTTTTGATTGTTTGTAGTTTCATTTTTGTTTATAGTTTATTAGTTCCTTAGTTTCTTTTTGATTGGATTAAAATAGACATTCATATTAATTAATTATTTCTTGTAATTCTATTTAAGTATTTAATTTCTTCAACATTTTATCTTAATCTTAATTAATTTATAAATATGTTTAAGTTTCCAATTAATAGTCTTTTTAGTTTAATTTAAACTTGTTATTTGATAGTTTATTAGATTAATTTTCATTTTTGTTTAGCCTTATATTATTTGATCTTTTTAGTGCTTAGATTTTACCTTATTTTAGGATTAGCTTTTGATTAGACTAAGTTAATCTAGTTTAGATTTAGTTGATTTAAAATAGTTTATTGTCATTTTCTTAGTTTAGTTATTTTCTTGTATTTAGTTATTTTGGTTATCGTTATGTCTCTCTTTTATTTGTTATGTGCTTGAATATCTTATCTTTTCTCTTTTCTTATAACTATTTATTTATGTTTTTGGTTGTCTTCCGAGGTTAACTTGAAGAATATTTAGCAGGAAGTAATATATTATTTGAATATATAAATATTTATTTAACCATAATTTTATTCTTTAAGAGATCATCTAACTCATATGTTTTCTCTATTGGATATAATAAATTATAAATTATTATATTGACTGATTCATGATTTGATGAAGTTGATTTTTGATTGTTATAATGAAATATGTTTCATTTGATAACTTATTGATTATTTCCCATAACTTATATAAAAAACCCTCACATCTTTAAGAACATAGTTGAATATTTAGAACCCCATGATTAGACTAGTACAATTCCACCTTGACCTTCGTAATAGGTGAAAGGTTTGATTCATTGAAGGTATAATTTCCATCATCAATAGACTTACCTTATATATCCTTATGTAGACAATGGTTTAAAAACTATCCCACATCAAGGTAGTTGAAGCACTTAAATTTTTTCACAACTTTTAACTAATGACCCCCATCATAGTTTCATATAAACTCATTTATAAAAGGTCTTTTCCATTATCTAGCTTTATGCATAAATTGATTACATGTGAAACAATAACCATTGAAACTTGCATTCCTCATATAATTTGGCTATCTGATTTAATTTATCTTCATTCTACCATCACCTTCTTTCCTTGTCTAATGATTTGTCTTTAAATTATGATTGTCCTTATTCACATTAGTCTTCATCTTGTTTTCAGTTACATTCTTTAATTTTTCTTCATATCCAAGACTAGTTCTATCACTAACATGATTTTGATCACACAGAATATTTTCTAGATCACTTAGGCTCTTTTCAAATATCACAAATGACTTCACCTTACTATATGTATTCTCTAACTTAGATTTAAATGACTAATTTTTAATTACATACCTTTAACATTCATCTTCTTTGACTTTTAGGCTTGTAGATATAATTTTTAATTGACAATTGAGATGTTTGACCAAATCTTCATGATTCTTGGTGTGTTCATTCATTCTTACCTCATATAAACAAACTTTGTCCTCATGGTCTTTGAGTTAAGACTTCATCTTCTTATTGATATTCTTCTAAATATTTAGTTCTTCAAGAGCATTTGTCATTGCATTATCATAGTCCATATCAGCTTCATCATCATCTACATCACTCCAAGTAGACTCCAACTATAGTTTCAAAGGACCTTATTTGATATCAATTGTTATAGGTATGATCACCAAGAGAAGGCATGAACCAATGAGCCAAAATTGACCAACTATAATTTCAAACCTTTTAAACTATTAATCAATCACCCCAAGTATTTCATGAGTCACACATATCATTCATAGTAATGAATGAGCGAGACAATGCAATATCAAACACATAATGCATGACATGTGTGGGAAACCCTCTTAGGGGAGAAAAACCACTCAAACTTACAATTAGACTATTGTCTTATAATTACAAGAACCAATTTAGACTATCTATAACTGATCAAGGAACTACCATCCCTTATTTAGAGAGACTATAATCCCACAAGGTTCTATCAATGCCACCTTGACATCAATGCCATCAACCTTGATATCAAATTACATTAACCTTGACATCAATGATAACACTTATTAAAAAAGTGAATCATACCTCATTAGTTGTATGTTTTGGAAACAAATCCAAAAATATTTTCATTTCCTTAGCTTCTATTTGTTGAACTTTAGGTTCCTCTGTAGGTGTAACCACATCAATGATGTTGGCCTCTATCAAATCCTGTATCATATGTCTCAAAGTGATGTGTTTATTTATAGTATGGCCTATTGCCTTATTATAGTCATAAAATGCATTCGAATCATAAGTCTTTGAAAGAGGCATAGTCATATTAACCTATTTAATAGGAGGGAGAGATATGAAATTATATTCTTAGAGCTAATATAAAACACATGTTAATAACTTTATAAGATTTGAGAAAACTCTCCATAGATGAGTTGATAAAACCATGCAAACAGGTGGTTCTAAAGCTATTTTAATAGTGGCATTTTGATCAGTCTTTTTTTATTAGCCCTTACTTTGTATGGAGTCTTATTATAGTTCTTAAGAGTTAGATCTAATCCACTTATGTTTTTTAATTTTCCCATAAATAGAAGCTTGAATTCCCTTTCTTTCATTATGTGGCGTAAATTTTTAAATGTTGGAGACTTATTGAACAAGATAGTTTCATGCAATATTAGTAGTAAAATCTATTTGAATATGTTTTGGAATTTTCTATCTTCCATGGGGATAGTCATATTTTCCAATATAGTTTTATATTATAAGACATATTCTATAATAATCTCATTATTTTTTTCTTAATTTGAGCCACCTGAGCATATGAGCTATTATCATTGATGTTGATAGAAACGTATGCCATAAAAATATCTACCAATGGGTTAAATTCTATAATTTATTGGTGTGAAAGATAATATAACCATTTTAATGCATAATCCTTTAGACTACATGTGAATGTATTATTGAGGATCTAGTCATTAGACACATAGTCCAAACATGTTGCATTAAAGGCTCATAAATAATGCTTTGGGACACCCTTACCATCATACAAAGTAAGATTAGGTAACAAATTTTGATGGAAAGGGAGTTTCTACTATGTGTTATTCCAATGGTATATTTAAACAGACATGAGATTCCAAGGCATGTGATGGCCTAGTAGCACCTTGCTCAAGATGTAACACATTGGCCTATAGAGAATGAATCTCATGCATAAGGGATTGTAAATCAGAAGTAAAAGAGTGTGCACTATCCATAAGAGGTGTAGTTGCTACTAAATCTTTTTGTATAATAACGGGTTATGGTAAAACACATGTTTCCCCCATAATAGGTCTAACAATGTTGGCATCTAGGGGATTAGAAGATTGACTAGCAATGGATTTTTAAATATCTACTTAAACAATATGAATGAGGTCATCTTATGTATCTATATATTTATAAATGAAGATCTATAATTATATCTTATCAGTTTCATCACATTGATTATTAAATTCTTCCATTGTATGTTGGGAAATAGGAAAACAAAGAGTTTTATATTTTAAACTTTTAAAGGAAATTAATCTATAAAATATTAAAAAAATTAAATATATAAAAAATTTAAGATTTTTGGACTAATATATGATCATAAAAAATATAAGGATATAAACCCTAAGAGTATACAAGGCTAGATTTTGAGCATTATTTAAAGTAAGTCAGGTTCACCAAATGATTTAAGTTTTTAGGGTTTATGGAATTTAAGCCCTTTGTTATTTAAGGGGTTGAGTGTAGTAAAACAAGGTATAAAATATGAAATAACTATATCCTCTAATTTATGAAATAATTGATCTAAACTAACATTTCTAATAATAGAAATAAATGATGTAAACAAGTACTTAGCTATAAATCGATTGAGATGGATGATCTAAAGTTTGCAAACTAAGACAAGAGTTAATGAGGGTATCATAAATAATATCCAAGTATGATAAATCCTCTTGGATAATAACACCCTAACTAGATAGTAGCACTAATGGTGCTAGTATCCTCCTTTTTTCACTAGTGTCGTTTATGTATAACTACTCTTGGATTTTAGGTGCACCTATATCAAAGTCTATTAAGCTTATTACTATGTGAACAAGTTCTAGTTCCCTTTGGTGGCATATTTTGACCAATTTTTCATTTAAAAATTATAAATCCATGTTTTTAGGGATTACTATTTCCACAAGTACTAAATTTTGATGTTAGTGAGGTAGGCTAAACATCCTCAACACCCCACTATGATGAGAGTTACCTATATACCAATATTCTGAGGGATCAAGCCCAATGTAGTTATCTTGACCTAAGTGTTGGTGTAAGTTCAAGTGAAGATAGTATGAATGTTATTTTGAGTGATTTGAGTGATGTTCAATATTTTAAATCTATGTATTCTAAGCTTGGGATGGTTGTAGAAGAGTGTATACAAAAGTAGGCCATAATAGGTATTGATAACCTTGATTATGAATAACTCATTTTGAGCTAGTTTTTATTATTTACATATAATTACATATAGTGAATAAAGAGATAAAAGTCATGTATATATGCCTTTCTAGTGCTTTTTTGTGTCTTGAAAAACATCTAGGATAACCCTAGGTGGTTTTTTTTCAAAAATATATTCATTGGTTGCATAGTTGAGTTAACCTCTACTACCAAGTGAAACCCCACCTTTTCTCCAAGGTTAGGGGAAACTTATCCTCCTATATATATATATATATATATATATATATATATATATATATATATATATATATATATATATATATATATATATATATATTCACTTTCATGTTTTACAATTATCCTAATCTTAATTTTAAATATTCATAGTGAAACATATTTTCAAGTACAACTACCAAAAAGGCAAAGTGGTTACATTGATACATAGGTGCACTCCTAGCCTTGCTCTCTTTAATTTTAATAATTTCAAATAATTTCAATTACATATTATATGAGTTAATTATATAATATAACATGCTCTTGGTTTTGGGTTAGTCACCAAAAAATGCTCGTGTTAGATTCACACAAAGACAAGGTGTGTTAAAAACACCCAAGTAAACATTTATTTTCCTTTGAAGTATAAATTTATTTACTATATTAAAGGGGTAAATGTAGACACTAAATCTAGATTATGTAACACCCTAGTCTTATATAATTTTTAAGTACTTCTCATGGATGTAACCTTCATTTCCTAGACCTTATCACTAAAGAAAGGATCACATCCACTATTTCTTATGCATATTACTTATATCTTAATCTAACCATATGTTATTATAATGAATAGGAGTTTTATATGATCATAAATAATATAAACTTACTTATTATCATCCTTCACAAGTTTTGGACATGTACTTATTTTCTAGATTCATGGACACTTGCATCTCAACTAGGAACCTATGTTGATGCAAGTATCTTGTGACAAACTATGTGTCTAATTCCGTAAAGTCATAAAATTTGTAATTTTAATGTGTCCTTATGGTCATCCTATATGATTTAATGTGATAAATTTCCCAAAAGGATTGGTATATATTCATGATCAATCCCCATTCATTCCTCACATAGAAAATACCT
Organism: Torreya grandis; assembly: GCA_037957365.1. Lineage (NCBI taxonomy): Eukaryota > Viridiplantae > Streptophyta > Pinopsida > Cupressales > Taxaceae > Torreya > Torreya grandis. The sequence continues at coordinate 2,911,366 of JARHVA010000919.1, forward strand.
AGCAACTCACAAGGTCAATTACCAAATGCATTCAATCAAGTATCCAAGTGAGTAATGATTCCCTACTCTTTCCTATTTTCATATGATTCATAGTGACAACCCATATATATGTCTAAAGTAATAAAGGAACACCCCATGAGCCATTTTTTTTAAGTTACAAGATAGGTCACTCTATGTACTTATTTATAACACATTGTATCCTTATGCACACATAATACAACATGTATGGGATAAATACATAATTCTATGTCCCCATTCATAATTTTTTCTATGTAGGTAGTGACCATTAATAGAGGGTTTGGTGAGATTGTCACTATGTGTCCACTAACCCATTTTTTCCATAGTCACTCCAAGGGTGAGGAAGATAGGGTCTAATCATTTCTCAAATAGTAACAAACTATACACATGATATCATTAAACCAAAACAAAGGAGATATAAAATCCATAAAGTTATAAGTAGTTGCATCCATATCTAGTCAATATTTTTTTACTAGATACCTTCATCCAACTCAGACACCATTATTGACATAATTCTTCATATCTAATATAAGTATCTAAGGCCATAGAATGCAAATTTATAGAATTTAATGATTGATATAGAATCTATATTGAGTTTACTTTTATCTTATTCCATACCAGACTTGTTTGTGCATAGTAAACTAGTTAAGTACTCTTGTTTTCATTTAATTAAAATACCAATCAATAGTTATAGTTTCTATTTTTAGCATTTCTCAACATTAAAATTTAGAATATTATTTAATCAAATTTAAAAAGTAATTAGCGTAATATATATCTATTTATCATCTTTATTCTTATTCATTTAAATATTCTTAACCTTATACTATATTGACCCATCTTAATTTTTTATTAAACACTTACATGTAGATCTTGCCTTAAGGAAGAAGCTATAGTTGAAGAACCATATATGTAACCACTCAAGAATAGAAGGCTGAGAAAAATAGAAAAAAAATTAATTACCCTTGAGGAAGTTCTATAATATATTATATAAACCACACCTATGATGGATATTTTTGATTATGAATATGGTCCAAATATCTCTTATCAAAAACTATTGATAATAAGTAAAATAATAAGGACTCAAATTAAGGAGTCTCCACCAGAAACTTTTCCACAAATATGAAGAAAATTTATTATTTATTGGAAGGATGACCTTGATTAGAGACATGACCCTACAAATAACCATATAAGTGTCATCTGAGAGAAACCTATTGAAGTTATTAAGGAGTTTAAGGATACTATAGAAGAGAAAGATTCATGAAGGAGCCTTCAATAAGGATATAAGATCTCACAACCATGGAAGAAGAGTTTAAATTTGATGAATTATTTGAAGGGATCCCTCATCCTTATTCATATAAACCACCTATGGAAAAATTAAAATCCCCCATTGTGGAAGAGGATGATCAACCTCCTGGTCCAAATGAAGAAGCCTAAATGCAATAGGCTATGGCCTTATCAAGATCTAAAGAAGCCATAAGACAACAAGATGAAGAAATATATATCTTGAAATAAGTACTCAAAGGTAAGGAATAAGTCATTTCATCTTTACATCATGTTTTAAAGGATACCTAAGAATCGGTTTCTTAGTAAGGATTATGAAATTGCTTAGCTAAAGGAAATAACACTAGTTCCTAAAACTGAAGTATACCATGGTGTAAAAACTCAATTATACTATAATGACATTATTAATACTTTGGAATAAAAAATTTGAACCTTGGGAGAATTTGAAACATAAAATAAAAATTTAAGTAAATTGAGGAAGAAAGAAAGTAGAAATAAAATGTGGAATCTATGTTATAAATAATATGTGAGGTAGGATAAAATCTCCCTAATTATAAAAGTACTAAATCTAGATATGGACTCATATTATAATATAAATTTTATAGGTGTAAGGTATTAAGGATCTTGTATGGTTTTCTTATGACCTTGAGGGTGATAAATAGTTCATAGAAACCTACAATTATAGTTACCTTAAGAAACATAACCTCTTATGTGATAGCTACTTTGTCAACTTCCTTTTAGGACACATTCCATAATTTTTGATTAATTTTTTATAGTCAAAGTTTATATTAAATATTTCATCTATAATTTAAAAAATCACATTTCCTAGAGTGAAATTATAAGAGTATTTTTTACAAGTCATAAATATTGGTATCTAATCTGAAAAAGAAGATCAAAAATTTCAAAAATATTTTATATAATCTAAGGATTATGGATTAGCATCCAAACATCATTCATAGATGAATTTATTATTTTGAATAATACACTCAAATAAATACTAATACATCCCTTGATACATGTCATTAAAGGTGGGATACATTGAGTATTCCCTTGAAGAGAAAGTAGTTCATTTCCCCTACTAATATTAGATGTTGTTTTAGAATAGCTAGAGCTATTATAGATATGAAACAACATTTTGGATAGGCATATGGACAATAATTGATTATAATGAGGTATATACCACTTTTAATACTTATGTCCCCATTTCAAAAAATGTCAACTCAAGGGTTAGAATAGTTTCAAATATGGAGGTCCTAAGTCAAATCATATAAGGGTTAGGCTAGTATAACACAATTAGACTGTGATACATACTTGAAATATATGACCTTAGTAAAAAAAATAGGAGATATGGTGTCTAATATAGAATAGAGGAGATTCTATTTATAAGATTACTTTTAATAAGTAGAGTGGGGAGATGATGATATACAAGTAATTACCACATTTTACCCTAAAAGTCTTCTTTTTGAGTGGATTTGTACATTCATAATATAAATCATTCTTAATTCAAATTATAAAATTAGTTACTTACCTTAATTATTTTGTGCAAGTCATTGTTACCTATTTTGCCATCTTTTTATAACATTGTCATGGGAAATCCACCCATTTTTGTATAAATATGTTATAAATAGGTATTGTAGTTGAAGAGATTTTTTTTGAAAATAAAGAACTACTAAAGACTAACCTAAACCGGTTCCAAAGATCCTCAACCTAGATCTAGAGATCACTAGTCTAGCTTTAGAGATCAACAATCTAGCTTTGGAGATAACCATACTATATTTTGAGACCTCCAATCAGCTTGATAGGATCACTTAAAGCATAATAAGTTTCTACAAGGATGTGTATGGACTTTTTTAATGAGTATAATTAATTTTTGGAAATCATTTTTGAATGCTATATATAAACTTTCCATACATAGTAATATTTATTTATAATCATTGCATTTATGTAATTTTTCATAAGTGACTATAATAATATGTTTAGATATACTAGTTGAATGAGATTATTTGGTTATAAATGAAAAACAAACTGAAACTAATAACATATAATGAATCACACAAGAAATTAAATCTAACGTTTTCCAATGTTCACTTTAGAAAGTGGAAAGAATGTTGATATGATATTGTTATAAAATAAGACAAGATATTAGTTGGAACATAATCTTGTTAGGTTATTTATTGATATTGAAAGAGTTTTTTTAATACATGGTAATCTATAACACATCATTTTTATGATATAGGTATGTGATGAATAATTCATTAAGGATTGAATAGGTTGAACATCAGTATTTTTAGTATTATAATCAAATTTCCAAAATCAATGAGAAGACAAGTTCATGATTTCTCTCAAAATCTCAAAGTATTACAATCTAATTTTTATAAATAGAAAGGGCCCACTCAACCAAAGAATAATAATCTATTTGGTATTTATATGTTATTTATGCATTATTGTGTTATATGATTTTGTTATGCATTTTTATGCAAAGTATTGTTTTATATGTTTACCATGCAGGAATATGTGTTAATCCATTTTCAATAAAAAATAATTTAAAAATTATAAATTCTAAACATTTACTTTTCATGAAATTTCATAATCCAAAAACATATATTAAAATATTGTTTGCTTTTCATGTAATTTCAATTTCGGAAAACTAGTTTAGAAGCGTGTTTCTCTTGAAAACATTTTAAATTTAAAAAGTGTATTTTATTTCATAAGTATTACATTATATTTTAATTTAATAGACTAGATTAGAAACTTGTATTAAATGATCTAAAAACTACCCCCAGAATAAAGACTAAAGGTTATACAACTTTCCATATCCTATTGTAGGCAGTCATTAAACACTACCAGGATTGAAACGACATTATAAACTAAATGAATATGACACAATGACCCTTATCTTTAACATATCTTTCCTAAATTTATATGAGATAATGAAAAAGGATATAAATCATTCAAATATGAGCATTCATGGATTTGACAACATTCCATGCCAAGTACTTGGGAAATTAATATCAAATATCACTTTGGGCACATGTATTCTTGCCATTATTTTCCAATTTATGCATATTCATCTTAATTAAAATATTTTATTACACTAACCTTATATTAATTACATGAATTCAATCCTTTATCAATTATCTGGATGTATTATGTTTAGTTATCAAGGTTGTGTGTGTGTGTGTACTTTGGATAAATACCCTTTAAAATATTATGCAATAAATATTTATGTTCCATATATGCGTCTTTATTCTTATGAAATACTAACATGGGAAATCCACCCAATTTTGTATAAATATGTTATAAATAGGTATTCTAGTTGAAGAGAATTTTTTATAAAATAAAGAACTACTAAATACTAGCCCAAACCAGTTCCAAAGATCATCAACGTAGATCTAGAGATCACTAATCTAGCTTTAGAGATCACCAATCTAGCTTTGGAGATAACCGTACTATATTTGGAGACCTCCAATCAGATTGATAGGATCACCTAAAGAATAATATGTTTCTACAAGGATGTGTATGGACTTTTTTAATGAGTCTAATTAATTTTTGGAAATCATTTTTGAATGCTATATATATACTTTCCATTAATAGTAATATTTATTTATAATCATTGCATTTATGTAATTTTTCATAAGTGACTATAATAATATGTTTAGATCTACTAGTTGAATGAGATTAGATGGTTATAAATGAAAAACAAACTGAAACTAATAACATATAATGAATCACACAAGAAATTAAATCTAACATTTTCCAATGTTCACTTTAGAAAGTGGAAAGAATGTCGATATGATATTTTTATAAAATAAGACAAGATATTAGTTCGAACATAATATTGCTAGGTTATTTATTGATCTTGAAAGAGTTTTTTTAATACATGGTAATCTATAACACAACATTTTTATGATATAGGTATGTGATGAATAATTCATTAAGGATTGAATAGTTTGAACATCACTATTTTTAGTATTATAATCAAATTTCCAAAATCAATGAGAAGACAAGTTCATGATTTTTCTCCAAATCTCAAAGTATTACAGTCTAATTTTGATAAATAGAAAGGTCCCACTCACCCAAATAATAATAATCTATTTGGTATTTATATGTTATTTATGCATTATTGTGTTATATGAGTTTGTTATGCATTTTTATGCAAAGTATTGTTTTATATATTTCCCATGCAGGAATATGTGTTAATCCATTTTCAATAAAAAATAATTTCAACATTATAAATTCTAAACATTTATTTTTCATGAAATTTTATATTCCAAAAACATATATAAAAATATTGTTTACTTTTCATGTAATTTCAATTCCAGAAAACTAGTTTAGAAGTGTGTTTCTCTTGAAAACATTTTAAATTTAAAAAGTGTATTTTATTTCATAAGTATTAGATTATATTTTAATTTAATAGAGTAGATTAGAAACTTGTATTAAATTATCTAAAAACTACCCCCAAAAGAAATACTATAGGTTATACACCTTTGCATATCTTATTATAGGCAGTCATTAAACACTACCAGGATTGACATGACATTATCAACTAAATGAATATGACACAATGACCCTCATATTTAACATATCTTTCCTAAATTTATAAGAGATAATGAAAAAGGATATAACTCATTCAAATATGAACATTCATGGATTTGACAACATTCCATGCCAAGTACTTAGGAAAGTAATATCAAATATCACTTTGGGCACATGTATTCTTGCCATTATTTTCCAATTTATGCATATTCATCTAAAATACAATATTTTATTACACTAACCTTATATTAATTACATGAATTCAATCCCTTATAAATTATATGGATGTATTAGGTTTATTTATCAAGGTTGTGTGTGTGTGTGTACTTTGGATAAATACCATTTAAAATATTATGCAATAAATATTTATGTTCCATATATGCATCTTTATTCCTTTGAAATACTAACATATACTTCGCCTATATTTTTACCCCCACTAGTACCAAATTTAGTTGACCACTCAATCCATTTGAATAAATATGGTTTTGTATTTAAATTCTTTTGAAAGTATAAGTCCACCATTTGAAAAGGGTTAGGAAAACATGCTCATGGTATTTTCCTTCCTATTACTAATTTTTATAATGAGGGGCAAGTTCATCTTGGGTATAATGATAATTCCACATCTCATGGACTGATTCAGGTTAAGCAATCTCCCAAGTTCTTACCTGTTGCACATATATTATTTGAGCATAATAATCATGCCAACCATGTCTTTTAATTATCACTAGTATATCTGGAGCTTACAAAAAACATAATTTCACATAAAATTATAAAATTGGATGAATATTCAAATGAGAGTATCTTTTAAAATATCTCAATGCCTATGAGGATCTTCATTACTTTCACTACGAGAAATGATTTCCTCATGAAAAAAATTCACATGTATATTTTGGTGATGGTGAATATATTATTGATTAATTAGAATTACACATATATGCACCTGGTATTATTCCCAATACACCATTTGTCGAAGATCAATTCACATTAACTAATGAATAAATAGATGAATTTCATTTTGGTAGTAATAAATATCCTCATCATGTCCTTTGAGCAACCATGTTACAAGGTGATAAATGAAAATATCTTCATAAAAATTTACATGATTAACTTGAATTATTTTCATGGGTACATATATATATATATATATATATATATATATATATATATATATATATATATATATATGTGTGTGTGTGTGTGTGTGTGTGTGTGTGTGTATATATATATATATATATATATATATGTATGTATGTATGTATGTATGTATGTATGTATGTATGTATTATTGACCTAATAGTGGTAATGTATAAAATTATTATACCTCCATGCCAAACCAATTAAGCTAAAAATAAGGAAAATACACCAAAAGTTTCCTTCTTAGTCCAAGATGAAATCTATAGACTTTGAAAGCTATCTTCATTCAATCTCTTTATTATATTTAATGGGTCTCTAATATTGTGCCATTTACAAATCCTAATGGATATATTTAATTTTTCATAGATTATTTTGATTTAAACAAATCTTGTCCCAAAGATGATTTTCCATTACCAAACATAGATATGATTATGGATTGTATTTTAGGATATGAAATATTATCATTTAAGGATGGTTTTTATATATAAAATAAGTCAAACTTAATCTTGAGGATTAAGAAAATAAAAAATTCACTACACCATGGGAGGCATATTGTTATATGGTCATGTTTTTTAGATTATAAAATGTAGGGAATAAATTATCAATGAGTTATAACACATCTTTTCCATGATTAGATAGATAAAAAATTGAATATTATATTTATAATTTTTAACCAAATCAAAACATTGACAATACCATATTTTTCAATTATGACAAATATTTGAAATAATGAAGTAATAAAGCATATATTTAATCCAAATATGTGTATTTTTGGAGTATCCTCAAACAATTTTTGGGGTTTTTTTTAATTTTTAAAGAGGCATTAAATTTGATCCCAAGAAATTCAATGTGATATTTGATATGCCACCATAAACTAATATAAATAAACTTCAATGTTTACAAGGTCACATTCAATATATTATATACTTTATGGTCTAATTAGTAGATAACACACAATATTTTACAAAGTCACTCAAAAAAGACACTAAACTTAAATGGGATGAATCTTGTTAACAATTTTGTAAATAAATAATATCTTATAAACCCACTTGTGATTATGCCTCCCATCCCAAATATATCCCTCATATTATAAATTTCAACCACCAATCATGATTTAGGTTCTTTTCATGTGGAATACAATGACAATCACTATGAATTTTCCATTTACTATGACACATTTATTCATTATGATAAAAATTATACCACTATCAAAAAGCTATGATTATCTCTTATTTTTTCCATGGAAGAACAAATACATTATTTACTTATAATGATATTCATGTCATCATTAAAGTTTATCCACTCAAATATAATATGCCATAACTTCATTTATCAAGGCATATAGAAAAGTGGGTAATGTTTCTTAGTGAATTTTATTTACATTTTATCTCAAATAAGTTAATTAAAGGGAAAGCTATCATAGATAAATTAGTTTCTACCCCATTACATGATCCACTACCTATCACTACCAAATTTTTAGATGATTTTACTTCTTATAATATCAACCATGATATGTGTACCATGTATTTTAATGGATATAAATGTGCTATAGTGTTAGGTATGGGATTGTATTTGTTGCTCTAAAAGGTGAACACCTACCTTTAAATTTTCGTTTTTGATTTTCATGCATAAATAGCATAGCATAATATGAATATCTGATACTCAACTTGTTAACAACATAAATGATACACATCAAATATTTTAATGTAAATGTAATTTCATACATTATCATTAATCAAGTGTTATATGTTTATCAATATAAATAATTATAGTTCATCCCCTAAAAATACATGGTCTAATGTTTTATAACAACCTTCACTTACTTTTCCATTGAGAACATTCCACACAAATATAATTGACATGATAATTCCATGGTTAGTGTTTTATATTTAATCCTAATTTATATTAATGATGATCATGAAATATTTAATATCTAACAATTAGAAAATACTTCAGTTAATAATGAAATTATCAATACATTATATGTTCTCATAGTCACCAATAATGAAAATAACCATGGATGTTTTATTGACATATATATATATATATATATATATATATATATATATATATATATATATATATATATATATATATATATATATATATATATATATATATATATATAATTTTACTGAGAATGTTACTCAAAAGTATAAAAAGTGATTAAAATGACTGGCCATGGATTATATACTTATTGGCAGATCTCTCTTCGAGTGTTATTTTTATTAACAATTATTATGATTTCTAAACAATACTAAATCTCAAAATGTTATACTCAAAATTCATCATAGTGAATGTGGATTCCATTTTAATGGTAAGACCATGTCATACAAACTCTTATGTTAAGGACACTATTGGCCAATATAGGAACAAGAATGTCATGAATATTCTAAATTATGTTCCCAATTTCAAAGGCATAGTAATATCAATAATTCCCCATTATATTAATTAAAACCTATTATCTCTATATGCTATTTATATCTTTTAGAATTGACTTAATCATAAAAATAAATTTAGAATCATCATAAGGACATAAATTTACCATTACAACTACCAAATATTTTACATAATGGGTATAATCTATACATCTACAATCCATAATATGTGAGGATAATTATAATAACGACTAATTTCATACATTTTGTCTTATATTATGAAATTATAATAGATAATGGTTCATATTTTATAAATAAAATAGTAAAAAATATTTGTATATAAGTTTATAATTCATCAAACTTTTTCTACTCCTTATTAACTATAAGGAAATAGTCATGTTAAAGTAATTAAAACAATAATGAATAAAATTTTAATCAAGATTTTTATAAAACATGGAATAGATTTACATAATCAAATCATCTGTGCTTTTTGGGTATATCACATGAGTAAATGCACACTAAGGAAATTTATGCCTTACTCTCTTATTTATGAAACTAAACCCATAGTCCCTCTTGAGATATAAATACCCTCTTTATTGAGTCTCATCAAAGGAAACTATAAAATATAATGAATATAAAAAAAATACATAAACAAATTATAAATTCTTGAATTATCAAGCACTATCAAAATAACATATGGTGAGAAAAATTGTGGTAAAAAAATATAAATTACTGATCTTTTACTTAAATAAAATCAAAATAATACCAATGTTGAAAAATAAAACAAGGTAAAATTCAAACCCAATTGATTTGGTCTATTCATAATTATTTAAAAAGGTTGGTACATGATATTACTAATTAGCCACATAGTAAGGTAGACCTATAAAAAATCCCATGAATATCATGCATTGACATCATTACTATACCTACATATATTTTTATTGGTTTCAAATATTTAAAAATTGTAAAATAATTTATATATGTCAAAAATTCCAATAAATAAATAAATTTTAAAATTTTCAAAATCAATACCTTAAAATCATTTTCAAATGTTTCTATATTACATTCTAAACATATGTTATTTATTTCATGTTAATTAGTTAGCATATTTAAGTTTTCAATACAAAATTTTCTTCATGAGGTATGTGAGTGTGATACAAGACATAATTTCACATGGTTCTTTGATGTCAGGCTTCCCTTATTTACAAAAAACCTCACTAATTTTGTGGTGTCTCTTCATTCTTTATGAACACTTCAATGATTTTTATCTATCCCCAACCTCTACATCATGTTGATTTATATATAATAAAAATGTTTTTATAATCACTCATACTTTAAATTGTGTAACATGGATATGTTAATTGATAACATTGAAATTGATACATATGGATGATGTAGACTAGTCTCATTTACTCTTTGCTTCATTTTAAATTATTATTTTCTTAAATTATAATCTATGAATTGCATTGTTATTATGTGTGTTGCTTGGCCTTGTGTTTTAAATGTATATATGTTCTTTCTTGTATGGAATCATAATGTCAGTTGAATGTGGTACTTGGCCTTGTGTGTTTATGCACCATTTGCATGTCCTTTGTATGTGGCCACTAGGCCTTATGTGTGACATATTATAAAAAATTTGTGACATTATATTTCATTAATTTTAATTTTAATTACTTGTATATATGGTTTCACGATTCATATCATGCATTAATTAAAATTTTCCTCTTATGCCATGATACATATTATGCACAGGATTATGTGCTTCAATGATATGTCTATCTAACATATTTTTAATATATAATTTAATGTTTTATTAGAATAATATGATGTAATTAAATTAAAATTTTCATAATCTACTACATGATTACATCTATCACATATTTTACAATTCTCATTTGAGACTAGTGACTTGCATGTTATGTCTATCATCTCAAAAGGGGACATCAAAATGGGTTTTTCTTGAGAAGTCAAATTCTCATGACTAAATTATATATTTATGGATTATAAGATTATAAAAATTATATAATGATTAATAAATTTCATATTATGAAAAATGGGTGAGATGGTAGTGAGTGGAGTTACCAAGAGCATCAACCCATTTGAAAGCCCCAGGGAGGAGTGATCTTTGCCTGGGGTGATTTCTCATGTAAAGGAGACGGTGTATGTCAGTGAGCACTCGAAGTTAAACAAGCTTAATGGTTGCCTCCAATAGAGCCAAAATCACCCTATGTTAGTTATCCCTCCAGAGGTAGTAAAGGAAGACGTGGAGTATCTGGCCTCCCATGCTTTGATTTGCAAGTTCCTGGGCATTCAAATTTCCCTATCAGCTTTAAAAGCTTGGACTCATCGATCATGGTAGGTAGAAGGGGATTTTGATATTATTCTAGCTAGAAACAGCTATTTTATGGTGAATTTATCCTCTGTGTCTGATTAGAATTAGATTTTTAAGGGTGGTCCCTACTTCTACGATCGTATTGGTCTTTTCTCAAACCCTGACATGCAGGGTTTAACTCTATTAAGGATCTTCCAGCCTGCGTGCCTGTGTGGGTCCACCTGCCATGACTCCCTTTGGAATTATAGCATGAGGATATCCTATGCTAGATAGTTTCCATTCTGTGAACACCAATTACTATAGCACATCAATCACTGGACAAAAAGGTTATCTCTTATGCACACATCTATGTTGATATTGATTTAAACAATCCTCTGCTAGATTCCATGGAAATTTGTTTGGGCTCCTCATCCTGGATCCAACAAATAGACTATGAATCTATCCTTTTTCACTGTCAAATCTATCATGTGTATGGGCATTTACATAGCTAATGCCCTCAAGATTCCAAAGGTAATGGGACATTTTTTGAATCTTCTACTCCTTAGGCAGCCAATGCTAGCAAGGGGAATGGCCAATTGGCCCATACTAAAAATGTGAATACCCAGCCTGATAGCACTGCAAAAGGGAAATCTCACACAAACACCTCAAGCATGGTACAAGGACTATCTAATCATATTGGCTTTGGCATGGATGGATTTATCCTAGTCGGATGTTGTGTGAAGGGTCGTGGTCAAAAGCGCATGAAACTTGATCGGTAAGTGGATTTGGGCTTCAACCATTTTGAGGCTCTTAATAGTATGGTCATTGAGGATGGCATTCTAGTAGCAGATCAGGGGGGCTCTAGAGTTAGATGAGAATATCTCTTTTCTCAATGAGTCATAGGATATGGTGATTCAACTGACCTTGGAGAGCTCTCTAGGACTGGATGAGGGTGCCCTTGTGGTTTCACCAGCTCTGCAGGACAAGGATGTTTGTTGGGTAGATTTGGTTAAGGAAGTGGATGTTGTCAGGAAAGAAAAAGGATCTTCACCTACTCTCGACCTAATGCAAAGACCATTTAAGAGAGTCTCATTTACCACTCCCTTCAAAGCCGGGCACAAGAAGGACCAAGACAAAATCAAACTCATAGGTGATTTATTGGTAGAGTCAGGGTTTGTAACGACCTTGGATGAACATTTCCCTCACTCTACTTAATGATTTTCTTATCATGGAATGTAAGGGGGCTGAATAGCACTCCCAAACAAAAAGCTATGCATAAATTTGTGATTGATCATTCTCCAGATATTCTCTATATCTAGGAGACCAAACTCTCTATTGAATTGTTGTTTACTTGTATGCCTATTATTTGGATCCTTGGCCAATGCCAATGTGTGGGAGCCTTAGGGAGCTTAGGGGGTCTAGCCATATGTTGGGATCCTAGGAAAATTATGCCACTTCATTGGTTGTCCTACCTCTTGGCTCTCTCAATGGTTGCCTCTTCTCTTGAAACTGGTGTGTTGATTCTAGTTACCAATGTATATGCACCTATAGATCTCCCTGGGCAGCTCAAGCTCTGGGAACATATTCAGTATGTTAGAAGTTGTTATCCTTTCCTACCTTGGATTATGGCTAGAGATTTCAATGCTATGTTTAGCTTGGAGGAGAAGAGGGGCATGCTGGCTCATTTAGGTCCCTCTTATAAATGTCTTCAACATAATATTGACCTGATGCATCTCTCTGATGTTAGACCTCTTAATGGGCTGTTCACTTGGAACAACAAAAGAACAGGAAATGCTGCCATCTCTGAGTGCCTAAATAGGTTTTTTGTCTTTTTTTTGGCATTCTAGTTCTATCTCTCTCACATCCAAAATTCTTAATTGGAGAGGCTCTAACTACTGGCCCATTAAGCTCTCTACTAGTCATATTGCTAGGCCCAAAAAGCCTTCTTTTAAGTTTTAGCTGATGTGGCTTCATGACTCATCTCTCCATGACTTCATGGCTCAGTAGTGGAGATAGGGGGCTTGCATATGGGACTGCTATGTATTCTTTCCTTAAAAAACTTTAATATGTTAAAAGGAAGGGTTAGCATTGGAATAGAAATTGTTTTGGCAACCTCCATTCTATGAAGAAGAAGGCTCAAGACCGGTTAGATGTTGTGACCAAACAAATATGGGACATTAGTTTTTCTAAAGATCTATGATTAGATGAATCTAGAGCTACAAATACCTTAGCTGAGTGGGAACTTCATGAAGAGATTTACTAGAAATAGAAGGCTCGAATAGACTGGATCCAGGAAGGGGACAAGAACACAACTTTCTTCCATAACTCTGTGTAGGCACGGTGAAATAAGAACTTCATCTCATCTCTTGTTATTTCGGATGGGACACATCTAACATCCTCCCAAGATATATACAACAAAGTTATTCAATTTTATTCTGCTCTTTTTTTAGGTAACCCACCACTAGATGAGTTGGCTGAAAATATAGTCTTGTCTTGCATTCCCCCTGTGGTGACTCCAGAAATGAATGATTCTCTTATGCGGCCAATTGGTTTGTTGAAAGTGGAGGAAGCTATCTTCATCATGTGTAGAGGTAAAGCTCTAGGGCCTGATGGTTTCCCAATCGAGTTCTTTCAATATTTATGTGATATTATCAAGTAGGACCTGTTGGATGTAGTGTAGGAATCTTACTCCAGCAAGGAAATGCTTAGAGCTTTGAATGCAGCATTTTTATTCTTGATCCCAAAGAAGGAGCAGGCTAATTAGCTAGATTTTTTTAGGTCCATTATGCTTTGTAATGTGGTCTATAAAATCATTACTAAGCTCATTACGTAATGGCTTAAAGTCTATCTCCCCAAGGTTATCTTAGAGGAACAAGGGGGTTTTGTGGTGGGCAAACAAATTATGGATGGAGTGGTTATTATTTAGAAGTTATTCACTCTATGAGTACTTCTTAAGAGTGTGCCATGTTTATTAATCTCAATTTAGCTAAGGCTTATGATAGAGCCAATTGGGGATTTTTGCAAAAAGTTCTTCTGGCATTTGGTTTCAATCAGGATTGGGTCCACTGGGTGCTAAGCTATGTCACTACGCCTTCCTTCTCGATCCTTATTAATGGGGAACCTTCAGAGATTTTTGGTACTTCTAGAGGCCTTTTCCAAGGGGATCTACTCTCTTTGTACTTGTTTATTATTTTGGCTAAGGGGCTTGGGTGGCTCCTCAACTTTTGTGTTTCTCAGAATGTGCTGCATGGATGGTGATGGGGGAATGGTTTAACCACCTTGACCCACCTCCAATTTTTTGATGACACAATCTTGGTAGGGAGAGCTCAAATTCAGGAAGCTAAAGCTTTTTAAATCACCCTTGACATTTATCTAGTGGTGTCTAGGTAGAAAATCAATGATCATAAGTCCTCTATTTTCTTCTTCAACGCTCCTGAGCCTATCCAACAGAGGATTGCCACCATCTTGAGGTTTTAGACTCAATTCCTCCCTATGACTTATTTGGGGATTCCCATTGTGGTGGGAAGGTAGCCTAGGCTTTTTTGGTAGAATGTGCTTGACAAACTAAGGCAAAAAGTCAATCATTGGACTCACAGATGGCTTTCTACTATTGGTAGGGTGATACTTCTGCAATCTATGATCCAAGATCTTCCCATATACCATAGAATGGTTTAGGCTGCCCTAATATATTTCCTTATGGAATTTGATGCTCTTTCTTGCCAATTTCTTTGGAGCGGCAACTTGCAGAACACCAAATGGAGCCTTATTAACTGTGCCACTATGTGCCAGCCAAAGAAGGAAGGAGGCCTCAGCTTACGCTCTACCATTTTGTCCAGTCAAGCTCTTATTGCCAAGCTCTACTGGTGATGGTTCTCCAATCAATCTCACCTTTGGGCCTAAATCCTATCCTCCAAGTACTTTCTAGGTATTGATTCCCCCTGATATTTCTAGGCTCCCTCTTGAGCAAAGAGAGTCTATGGTGTGGAATACTCTCAAGCTTGGAGCTCATCTAGTGAAGTTCAGCCTCTTCTAGATTTTCAATAGTGGTACAGAGGCCCTCTTTTGGAGTGGCTCCTAGGATGGGGTGCCTCCTCTCTTATCTTCACACCCACATTTGTAGCCTCTATGTGATTCTTTTCATTCTACAAGATGGAATACAGTGGCCCACTATAAAAAAGGCTTTAACCTGGGCACAACTATTAGATATCAATGGAAGAACTCTTTTGACTGGCTGTCGGGGGATTCATGGGAGGATTGGCTGGAGCTATCTCAAATTCTAGCCTCCAGAGGGTGTAGCTCCCTACAAGGTTGGGATGTCTTGGCTTGGGGAGGCAATTCCATTGGATGGTACTATGTGTCTTTAGGGTACCTGGCACTGACAAAGTAACTCTTTGGTGAAGTGCAATTATTATGGGGAAAGAAAATTTGGAATCAGGTTTCATGGCCCAAGTGTAATTTTTTTCTATGGGATCTTGTT
>JARHVA010000919.1:2930000-2932500 GCA_037957365.1 Torreya grandis
TATTCAAGAAATTAAAAATACAGCCCACTGTCTTATGTAAACTCCATGTAAAAATCTTTGTATGGAGTCTAAAATGGTATGGAAATAGGTCCCAAGGCAAGCATATAACTATATCAAGAATAAATAGGCGTTATAAATGCTTCTAATATCCAAAAACTGCACAATTGGAATTCAGGCCTGTAGATGACAGTATACAGGCAAGGGTCAGACATTTGTATGTTTTTGCAAGGTAAATGCATTGAAAAGGTCTTATTTGTTATAAGTATGGGAATAGGTAAATCACTTAAGCTATGTACATGTTTTTATAACATCTTGAATTCCATCGATCATTGAAATAGATAAGGAAAATCTTGAACTCTGTTGACTGTCATGAAAATACAGTCAAAGAAAACTGAAATGTTAAGCATTGAAACATACAGAAGGTTGTTATGAATGGGATAATGATTGGGAAAGGTGTAGGATAGTAAAACAGACCCTATAAAAAAAATTTGAACCCTTGAAACATGCTAAAACACTCCCAAAAAAATTAATAAGCTCTCGGCCTGTGACAGTCATGGGAAAATCCTGAATTAGGATAAAGCCCTCAAAATGAGTTTTAATGCTTGAAAATTCTTAAAAATTTGTAATAAGAACCTTGATGATGTTAGAAAGCTTTTTGAAGTGGTTTCAAGGTGCTAAAGTATGGATAAGTATGCAAAAAGTCAACTGTCAAGTGAGACCTAGGTGCATGTGAAGGGAAGAGTGTAGGCCAATAGAGGAAAAGTGGATTTCTCCAAAGAAGTTCCCTAAAAAATGATTGATTCGCTTGTAAGAATGTAATGGGTATCTATAATGTTGCTTTGTTTGATTAGAAAGTATGTACTTTACTCTGGACAAGGTGTTTTGCACATAAGGAGGGCTAATTAAAACAGGGCATAAAGAAGGAAGTACAATTCCGTACAAAGCAACCTTAGGAGATTTTTCAGTATGTTATAGAAGGGATTAATGGGTATCCAGAAATTATTTTACTTTCATGATTTAGATAATATATAAGTAGTTATGGCCAATAAACAGGGATAACAGGGCTACAAGGAATGAATGATCTAGATAGGTCTGTATAAGTTTGTTGATGGTTACAGAGATGTGTAAGATCAGTTTCATCATTTGGTATTAGAGCTTTAAGTTCTTAGGAATTGGTAACTTGTTTTTGGTTATGATTTCTAATGAGTTGCTACAGGATTTGGCAAGAAGATCAGTAGGACAAAGCATTAGGAGACCCTGGGGAGAAAAGGTATGAATAATTGTGATATTTGATTTGATTTATTGTGTTGAGAAGCAATCAAGTGAAGGAGTTTCAGGTTCAAGACAACCAAGCCATTGAGGCTTAAGAAGAGAAGAAGAAGCCAAGGAAGGCTTAGTGAAGATTCAAGAAGAAGCTTGGATAGTTTGCCAAAAGACTAAGGTGAAATAGACTTAGGTGAGGTAAAGGATGGAGTTTGAAGCTCAGAAAAATCATAATTAAGTAGAGCATAGTGAATGCTCAAGAGGAAGATCCAAAGCAAGGTAAGCTTGGATTTATGATTTGTGTTTGATGAAGTGTTGTAGCATTGCTGCAGGATTGAGAGAAAAGGATCAAAAGACTAGGATGCAAAAGGCCTAGGTGAGATCAAGGAGATTGTCAAAAGACCAGTCAAGAAGAAAAGGCTCAGGTGAGACAAGGGATCAAGAGACTAAGGTGGAAAAGACTTGGGTGAATATCTCAGAGATGGAAGTGTTGTTGAAGTCACTACAGAGTAGCAAGGTATAGGAGGGCACTAAGAAGAAAGCAAGCATCAAAGGTATGGACAGTTTTGTATTTGATAAAGAGATTGTTAATTTGAAGAGAGAGTTAGCTAAGATTAAAGATGAATATGAGTCTTGGATGTAGATGGGTAAGCAAGCATTGGTATGGCCAATGAGGAGGAGGTTGAAGTGGCCAATAGATCTCTTAATGAAAAGGAGAAGGCAAAAGAAGATTGCCATGAAGAGAGAAGCCCATAGAGGCTTGAAGAAGATAAGAAGGTTGCCAAGTGAGCAGCAAGAGGAAGAATTTGTGAAGAAGGTTCTCATTGTGGAGAATAAGAGAAGAGAAGAAAGAAAAGAGGAAGAGCCAAGAAGAGCACCTGAGAAGATAAGAGTGTTGATGAGGAGAGCACTCATAGGGACCTTGTGGTCTCTTATTTTTATTTCTAATATTGTCTTTGCATGGGCAATTGTAGGTATGAGCAGCCTTGTGAAGGTCAAGAGAATAGCCTTGAAGAGTGAAGAGATTGGTGCAAGAGAAGACACCAAGTACACAAGTGAATGTGTAAGAGAGAGAAGTAAGTTTGCTGCTATTGATAAGGAAGAAGAAGAGATGCAATTGTTAATGCATAAAGGAGGTATTGAAGAACCCATACAAGTAAGAGAAGAGGTAGAAGATGAAGCTGAATTTCATGATGCCATTGAAGGCCAAGAAGAAGAAAGAGAGCAGCCAAGCACA
>JARHVA010000919.1:2937500-2985000 GCA_037957365.1 Torreya grandis
ATAACCAAGGGGTAAATTTTATTAATATAAGGAAGTATGACTATAAGTAATCAGGATTAAAGTTTCACATATAATATACAAGCACAAATAAATGTGGAAAGAGGTGATTCAAATATAAATGTTATTAATTATACTAAAGAAATAAAACATAGAGATATGGATGAAGATAACTTAATATAAGGATTATTAGTTAATAAAAGAATTGGAAAAGTTAAATTAGAGTTATAATATGTTGAATAAGCACTTGAAGTGATGTGAACCCCCCTACCTCCCGCCCCAACAAACTCAAACCATAAGAGGTTTCGAAAGGAAATGAACTCTTTGGAACAATCATTATCCCTTGTGCCACTTAATAATAGATGTATAAATCCATCCCTTAGACAAAGAGATATATTTTTAGAAGTAGAAAACTAATAATAAATTCATAAGGAAGAGTTTGAGAAAATAAGGGAATTTGTAAGGAATCAGGAAGGAGTGTTAGGAAGAAGACACTTCTAATAATAATAAAAGAGATAAAGGTCATAACCAAAATTTGGTTAGATAACAAAAAGATAAACAATAAAATTTTCATAGTTCCATAGGAGTAATTACTTTAGGAAACCATGTAAATAGTAGTAGCAATCCTAATAATGGAATGCTTAAATAATTAAAGAACACTAAAATGGCACAAAATAGGATAAATTTATCCATATTTGGAAAATATAAAAAGGATGCAAAAGAACATTTGTTTTCATTGGACTCATATTAGAGGAGTCAAAATATTACTAATTAAAGGATGATATTATTTGATTATTTTGGAAAATTAAGGGATTACTCACTTAAATGATATATGAAGACTTACTCTAAACATACAATTTCATGAGATGATGTCCAAAAATATTTTAAGGGTGATTTTAACTATCTATATATATTGATGAAGAGCATAAAAAAAATGAGAGATGACACAGAAGGAGAAGGAAACTATAAAATATTATGATTAACATTTTAAATCCATATTTAAAAAAATAGAAGATCCTTTAAATGAAAAATGTAAAATAAAATGATTTATATTTGGATTAATCCCATATCTTCAAGCCAATATGGATGGTAAAAATTTTAACACATTTTTATAAACATTTAAAGTGGCATCACATAGAGGATTAGTCATGGACATGAGATAATAATACCTCATTAAAATAAAATTTTGAAAGATTACAGTTGGATTTGTAATAATTAAGATTAAAACATGAAATACAGATGAAGGGTGATGAGTATGGGACACCACACAATAACCATATAACACCATGGATAAGAATTTGGTGCACTACTTATTGTATGTGTAGAGTAAAAAATACTCTATGTTTCATTTTAATTTTTAGTCACATAATCCAAATTGTTGTCCCTGAACACTTTGGTTCGAGACATCAAAGTTTTGACTCAAAGCGCAGGCTCAAATTTCTTTTTGCTAAATTTTTTCTAAGTGTCATCGACTGAGGCACCTTTCATAATTTCTATAAGTTAGTTGGGATGTGCCACGTATCTCATAGTAACTCAACAGAATGCAATAAGTGTCAGCATCCACATTTCATATTGGCATCTACATTTCAAATCTCTTTTAAGCAGAAGGTTTCAACAAGCTAAGTATCAAGATCAGGTGGAAGGTGCCAAGTGGCAATCACAGAAGGTTTCAATTTACTTTTCTAAAAGTGATGGAAGATGCCATGTATCTTAGATGAAGAGAGTGAAATCCACCATGTGTCAACCTTTGAATTATCTTCATTTTGTTTCACCAATATAGTAAAGACTATGGTGGGTCTCAGGTTTTATTTCTGAAGCAAGCGGAAGCCACCAAGTGTCACTATCTATGTAAATATGAAATGAGGCCCGATTGTTTCTATAGTATAAATAGAGCAATGCAGAGACCAGCACGTGTCACCTTCCATAAGTTTCTCACAAGTTGGCTAAAAGCAGCGGAGATTGCCACATATTCCTAGTTAAGTAAAGTAGAGATTGCCATGTGTCCTTTGTTGAGGCAAGCAGAAATCGCCACCTATCCTTATGCCTTTTTTTTAAGTTGTTCAGGCAAGAAATGCTATGGGTCTTAATTTCTATTAAGTTTTTAAAGTTTTGAAGAAACTAATTGTGATAGGTGTCAAGGGCGGAACACTCTTGAGCAAAGACACAAAAGAGTATAAGTTACGTGGAAAGTGCCATGTGTCTTCAATAAGTGCTACAAAACATGACAAGTGTCATTTTTTGGTGCATCCTAAATAAAGAGAAGGTTTTAAAGAGAAATAGGGGAATCAGCGAAGTGTCCTCTCCCATTTGAAAGTAGGAAGTGTCCTGAGTATCTACTTCAGCCAATGAACTGTAGAAAGATAGAGCATTTTAGAATCTAAGAAATATATTCTATTAGACACTTCCAGTTCAGTTAGATTTTAGTTGGACTATTAGATTCAGAACATGTAGATAATCTAGAGTGAATCTAATGCTATAAAAAGGGGTGCAGAGATCACCAAAAATGGGGAGAATCCAAAGAGAATTTTCTAAGAGAATTATTGTCAAGAGTTTTAGACTTTCTAGAGCTGTGATTAGGAATATCATTTGCCTTTGTTTTATTTTATTAAGTTGGAAATTTTATGTAACTATGCATGTTTTTGTGCCTCTTATGTGATTGGAGAATTAATAATAAGATTGAATCATGTGCCTTTGTTGATATTTTTTATGTCACTGCAAAAGCAGTCTAAGCTGTGAGCTTTTGTTTCTATTGTTTTCATCTTTTACATTGATCATGCCTTGTTTGCTCTTAAATGTAATTTAATCTTATATATAATTTCACTATGCTTAGAATTAAGGGTCAAATTACATTCAAGCACATCACCATAGTTAGATTTTCTTTCTTTGCATTTGTGTTTCTGTTAAAATTCCTATCCCTTTTCCTAGTATATGTTTAATATAAAGAAGAGACCAGCTTCTTAAAAATATGGAGGTTGTTTCAAGATGCAAGTCCCACATTCTTGAAACTTCCCATTGTTGGTGTTAGAAACAAAGTGAAATTTTAACCATCAACAATTTTTGGCATGCCCAGTGGGACACTATATTGAAACTTCTTTCAAGATCGTATGAACCAGAGAGCTATGAGGAGACATAGATGTAGACCAATAACCAGATCACAATCTACTATAAATCTAGGTATTCTTTTGCCACCTTTGGTAACTAGTTGAAGAAGAAGAGTCAATTATTTTATACCAATACCAAGAGTAAATATGGGAGCCCATATACCCCTAAGAAATTATGTATGCTGGAACACTGGTAGTCCTTTGATTCTCCCAATACCACCAGCCACTTGGGACCCTATCCTAGTGAATGCCTTAAAAGTTCTACCCAAATTTAATGGGAAAGACTTCAAAACACCTGAAGAACATCTGAAGGATGTATCAGATGTCGATGTTATACTTATCACATAGCAAAATGTGGCCATAAGATTATTAGCAGCTTATTTTAAAGGGAAAGCTCTAGAATGGTACCGGTCCTTGACCCTAAATACCATATCTACACGGGATCAGCTCAGAGATCTTTTCTTTGAAAGATTTGAAGAGAAGGGTGATAATTCTTCTTTATTACAACAATTGATTACCATCCAAATGGCGTCTAGTTTTAATATTTCTTAAGTAAAATTTTCAAGGGGTTAGATGTATTATAAAAATCACAAATAAATTTTCATACAAATTTAATTTTTATCAAAGAAAGATTATAAAATAGATTTATCTTTAGGTGGAGGAAATTATTTAATAAATTTGATTATATTAGGATTAATAGAAATTACATCCTTTCTAATAACATGACCAATAAATTTACCTTTTGTCACTCCAAAAAGTATTTTTAAGATTAAGTGATAATATAAAAATTTTAGATTTGGTAAAATTTCATGCAAAAGGTTAATATGTTTTTTAACTTTTTTAGAATGGATTGTATGATCATATAGATATATCTAAATAATGATCAAATTAGATCATTAAAAACAACATGAATTTTTATTTGAAAAGAGGAACCTCTATTAATTAAACCAAATTGCATTATGTTAAATGCAAAATTTCCTCTTCATGTAGTAAATGTAATTTTGTGCCTATATTCAAGGTCTACAAATATTTAATTATAGCCTAAGAATCAATATGGTAAAGACATCATTTTAGACATGTTGATCTATAGTAAATTATGATCTGCATGAGGTAATGGAAAGTTATCTTTTACACTTGTATGATTTAAATCTCTACAATCAACACAAATACATATGTCACAATTTTTATTAAGCACTCAAACAAAGTTAGTTTCCAAATAATAATATCTAATTAGATAAATAAAATTACAAAATAAAATTTTATCCAAGTCCTTGTTGATGGTGTCTTCCAATAAGGGGTTGATTCTATGATGTTTTTATCAAATAATATTTATACCAAATTTGATGGGAATATCATGTTGTATTATTCCAGTGTCATATATATTGATCACCTGTGAGGTGCCCATGAATATTAGGTACATCAAGGAAAATATATAGGGTATTCACCCTCTCTTTTTAGGACTATTGTTATATCCCAAGGTATAAATTTTAGGTATTGGGATCTCCTATGTAGCCTACTTAGAATAGATACTAGAGTATGTACTACTACCTTAGAGAGTTTAAACCTCTTACTCAACATTGTAATGAACTGGGGACTTCTATGTCACTATAACTCAACTCACTGACAATATTAGTCCTTAATCTTAAAGGAGATTTAAAAAAATGAGGAAGGGAAGGAAAGAGATTATTTCAAACCAAGTGAGGATACCAATGCCTTAAGGGAGGTACTCTATAATTCCAAATAAATATTAAATTCATATAAATAATATAGGGCTAATATTTTATGTAAATTATGATGTTTATAATCCTTATAACATTATCTCATGAGATGGATAACTATAAAAAAAATTAGCAAACACTTTTATATGTAACTATTTAGATCAACATGATAAATTAAACTAATAAATCAAGATATCAAATAATTCATCTAAATGAACACATACATTTAATAATTTATATTTATAATATGGTCCCTAAATCATTAAAATTTACCATGTAACCCTAATAAATGGGTAATAACTCCACAAAGATCACACAGTAATTATGAACACTTTTTTAAGTTTCTATAATTTATTATATTTTCTATTGAAAATTTTGAACATGAAATAATAATACAATGTAGTATATAGAGATATGAGACTCACCATACAAAATAATGGAATCCCACTCACAACTATCATGGATAAGTTATTTACAACAACACATATGCACATAAGAGATAAAACAATAATGGGGATAAAAAACATGACACTCCACTTTGTAAATTTAGACATATAATGATTACCAATCAATTGGGACCTATGGTAGGACCACCACTTAGTTTTATTTAATATTCTTACACTACCAAATCCTTATCAATCAAGTTGGATTCTTAATCCAACTTGAAGATATTGATAGGTGGATACCATTATAACACCTCCCCTCATGTCAAAAACTTTGTGTGGGTCTTATATGTGACCTCTAAGGTGTTCTTAACTACATTCACCTTGTTGGTACTTTATCCTTCACAAAATTTATTAATTGAATAACCTATTCATTATTTATATACATAGTGGCTTCAACTTCTACCTATAAACTATTACTAGCCACCTAGAGAAAACCTTCAAAAATTAGCCTTGAGAATAACTTCCATAGAGGTGTATAGAAATATAAAATCTTGATATCATTAAAAATTGATAATTTCCACTATTCATTACTTATGAATAGTTACATCAAGGCATGCATTTTATTATGCCACTCTAACAAATTATCTCTTTTGGTTGTCATTTTGTTCTATGTGAGAGTAACATCAAGGGATGATATTAAAAATAAATGTGCATAGGCTTTATTATTAGTATCCTAGCCCAAAAATTGATCTTGGACTTCACATCCTTCATTTTTTTATACTCCTAGGTTATACTTCCCCATTTTTTATGTGATTCTCTTACATGCCTTATTAAACAAATGATATTATATAATATCCTAACTACCCCTTGTACATCATCTATAATAACTCAATTATATTGTATAACATTCCTTTGTTTCAAACTTTTCTTATTCTTATCATAATTTATACACATTTTATTAAACACTCTCCCAATTTCATCAACAAAATTGTAAGGATATTCCTCATACTCATTTAGCTCTATGGGGTGGACCTTCATCTTCTTAATTATATAAAATATGTATTATTTGTGCTCTATCTAAACCTTTTCACTTGATACTAACATAATATTCATCTTGATCTTTCTTAGTGTCAGTCTACCTATTAAAATACAACCCCATCTTTGACTGCTCAGTGATAATCAAGTCTTGTTTGCCTACCTCCTCTTCTTATAATTTATAAATCAAAGATAACAATATATTATGATTATGTAGTATCTATATATGTATAGGTATAAGGAGGGGAGTGACTTATTGGGATAATTAATGATAGAGCAATTTGGAAAGTAAGAGAAGATGTAGCCAATTCAAAAAAATATGGGATGGCCTTTTTCCATGTAGTGACATTATCTTGTGGAGGTGTATCAATAATGTACTTGGTATTTTTATTTTTAATGCATATTTAGAAAATGGAGGAATATGTTTGGGTAAATGAATAAATAGGCACACCTAATTGTGTAGATGGCCTATGAAGAGTAACTCATGTAGCCAAAATGGATGTAAAAATGTAGTTTTCAAAAGGCACTTTCTTCTTTATTTTATAAAATTATACATTATATTCACTAATGGATGTATCCATTACATAAGTCTGAATCAATATCATACTAGTATAAATCGTAATAAGTTGGTTGGTAGTAGAGAAATAAAAAATTAATGGGCCTTGAGCCATATTTTTCAAAATTGTCATTATTAATTCCTAGGGTCTCTTAAGTAGATTATGAGTATAAAAAATGAAATAATGTAAATAATGGGTGGATCTTGTTGTTATATTTTTAGTAATATTAATTACAAGATACATCAAATAATAAAGAGTTTGTGTACTTAAAATTGATATATGGCAATCACTTAGAGAAGTAGGGGATATGAAATTTATAACTATAGAGATTATTATATTTTATTCAATTAAAACCTCTACATTAAGTTAATTTATGGGAATTATATCAATAACTAAAATAATATCAGTAATAATTGGGGTATCATTAGTCCCTTGTTTGCTCTTGTGTAGACACCAATGTAGTCTCAACCACCTTCTCTATTTATTTTTTTGCATTTTGAGATAGAGATATTGAAGGTGCACTCAATGATGTAAGTTATTGTGTTAGAAGCTCCTATTTGGACTCTGATTCTAACTCAATATCCTTTTATTCTTTCATCTTCTTATATAAATCTATCTCAAACTAAGTTATCCCTTTATCATTTCACTATTGACTCTTCATAAATTTATGTCTCTACTAACTTATTTCTTCTTGTTATTGTATTATCTCTACTTCCCCTTTCTCCTCCTTTGAATCCTCATCAAGAGGCCCCCCTATGAAAAATAAACCTTCAATAGGACTTTCTTCCTCTTATAAAAATTTTGGAGACACATAAGGGGTCTTAGGCTTCCTTTGATATGTCACCAATGGTGCCCTAGTAGGAATAAGAGATGGTCCTAAAGTGGGTGGAGTGGAAAATGAAGGGGTTAGAGTGGTGGAAAGTGGAGGAAGTGAATTAGGAATTATAATGACTATTGGTGGAGTCATGGTATGAAATGGTGAAAATGGAGTATAAACAACATGAAATAATGAAAGGAAAGAGTGAAGACTTACTTTTCCTATTGATGTTAATGGGGGAAATGGTGTAAAATAAAGTGGTCTTTTCAATCTACTATAAACTATAGATTCTTACACATCTATTTTAGTTTGATAAGTAACAACACTTGGAGGTGTGGGGAGACCTATAAAGATATCAAATATGTTTTTCAAAGTGTGTATCCATAGATACACCTATTTATTTAACAATTTTTGTTCCCACTTCTACTTTTAGCCGAGGAAAACTATTAACTAGTTTTGAGGTCCCTTATACATTATTTATTTTATTTGAATTTTCATCTATGATATTAGGATCATAATATAGAATTTTGGATGTTTACATAGACATTTCAACCTTAAACATCTTGATATTAACCTCACTATCATTTATAACATTGAAAAAATAAGGTCATGATTATACCATTATTTCCCATAGTATATTCTAACTTTATTATCCTATTTATTGAGAATTTCCTTGACTTTATTTTTAGGATTATAATACCTAAATGGTTCCATATTCAAGTCATAATTCATTCTAATTTTTCCCATAGAGTTGAGGTGCTCCCACATAGTGTATTGTATGTGACCAATGATGAGAGGGGTTGGATGTAGGTTTCCTTGTTTAGCACCCCTTAGTTAAATATACACAATATCATAAAATTATGAAAAAATATATTATTTAGACACTTTATCCATAATAATATGTGTAAAATATAAATTGTGTGCCCTACTACCCTCAATATTGATTACAGTGTAATTAGGGTAATACTAGTAAAAACCAATTTTACCAATGCTTGTAATATATTATAATAACCTAGGCATATTTTTCCCATAGATGTACATATATACCATAATTTATAATGTTTATTTGAGTCTTTAATCTACCTCCAAAATTTGTCTATGTGAAAAATATTGAATTCATCACAAACCCTATTTATTTGGTATTCTATGGATGTCAACCAAGGTTTTAAATAAAATGGGTCCACTATAACAGTTATCACAGCAACTAAATATGACATCATGTAAAATTTTCCATCTAAAAAATTTATTGGGTTACTGATTTGTTGGATCAATTTTGAGCTAATTATCTCTCCAAGGGAAAAAAATTATCTAAACTCAAAATGATGTCTAGCAATAGGGCCCATAACTCATGGGCATAAGAAATATTTGTAAAACTATATAATATATTTATCAAGGCCATGATGATCCTTACCCTTAGCCTAAAAATAACTATGATATTGTAATAAATTGGGGCTTTTATTACAAAACTAATTGGGTTGGATGCCCATTGCTTCAATTTGTCATTGATTGAATTGGGGAGCAACCATGATTTCACCATAATCTTCCCATAGGTTATTTCAGGAATAGGGATCCTATAATATTTATCAAATTAATTTATACTAATGTAGGTACAAGGGTATTATTATGCTAGTAGTGCATTATTTTCTTAGAAATTTTCCCATTTTCAAATAAATCATAAACAAGTTGATTCGAGGTACTACCTCTAGTTTAAAAACAACATTGCAGGGCCTAGCACCTTAATGGATAAAATTTCATTCTTATATCGATGTGTGAAATCAAATAATTGGTCCCTTTTTGCATGGTTCTATAGCATCCACTTATACCAATATGGTTGCATAATTTTTGAAATAATGTTCTAATGTGGTTAAATAAAACACTATATCCATGAATTCAATCACACCTATAATATAAAATTTAGAGGGATGAGGAGATCAAGATGATGAATCCATTAATACTATGCAAGTAATTTAAGTTCTATAAAAACATTGAAGTATTTTCATCTCTATGGAACTCAAATTTATAGAATGTACATGATAGAAAGAGGGAAATGCACTCAAATCATTATTTACAACCTGAATATATTGATTAGATCTAAGAATTAAATGCATTAAATTACCAATTATTGCAAATTAATTACAAATAATAGACTCTATTTTGTTACCAACTTATTCATTTCTCATTTGAATTCTAATTTTAATTGTCAACTTTTTGTATATTTCTTCTTGATACATGGCATATTTTCACCAATTTGGGTACCTTATCATCTTAACATGATATATTTATTTCTTTTGTACTTTAAAATCTCAATTATAATGATAGATATATTATTTTTTAATTATTTAATTCTATTAGAGATAGGTGGCAACATGTCACTCATCTATTAGGTGATAAACTCTATATTTTGTACCTTACCTATTTGGTCATAAGTCCTCAAGATGATGACACTTATCAATATCTCATAGGTTACCTTACATGGAGCATGAAATCATTCACTATTCATTATGTACACCACAAGTTACTGAGATTGCAACATGTGGATCAATCTCACTTTACTAGAGGGGTCTCTAAATTCTGATTGTGTACCCTAATGTGTCAGAATTTAGGTTGATGGGATGGTACCATATGGATGGATGTCACTTTTCAAATATGTAACCTATTTAATATTCTTTGGTAGTCATGTATTACCAATATGATTCCATGTGGGTTGTTTTCTCTACTATGTATGGTCATTGGGTTTTAACTATGTAATTTTATCATGCAAGTTGTGAGTCATCATGATTGTGACATAAGGAGTAATCTTGTTTCACTAAAAGGTAGTGAAGATTTGAAAATTAAGTAAGAATATATTTGTCATGGTTTGATGATATGATGCCACATGGATAGATGTCACTAATTTAGATGACTACCATGACTTAGAACATGTATGAATGTTGAAGGATCTATAGGTAATCGAGACGATAACATGTATCTTGATCTTACTTGTTTGGGTGCATGAATGACTCTATAGGCTATGTCTTGGAATTTTAGACTATATATAACCAATATTATGATGCGTGTCTTAATCTTAGTTAATTAGGTGAATAGTATACTTAGAACTTCAAATATCATGAATAAGGAAACTGGATTAAGATGTGTGTCAATATTTTCTGTTGTTAGCACTAGCTTGTATATTTAGACATGGAAATAACTTCAAAAAAGACACTATATTAGTCCTTCAGTCAAAAAAATCATAATCTTAACCCATTCCACCCAAATATTTACATTTAAAAAAAATATCTTGATTAAAATATATATTTAAGCATTTCAATAGTCACATTTTGAAGTTTTAAAATTTGAGGTCTAATATATCCATACAAAACATACTCCATACCAAGTTAAACATGATAAAAAAAGATGAAAAATGACTTTAAAATATAATAGAGTCTTGATTATATCCATTGAAATAAATCAGAATAACTTTTTAGAAATTAAATTTATTTTCATACAAGCTAAAATTGAACATGCAATACATAAGATATGACCATGAAATTTGTAATTGAAAATTGGGTCCCCATAAAAAAAAGTTAAATGGTGGGATGTGTTGGTCATAAAAAAATGGTGACTCTATGGGGAAATACTCAAGAGTATTTTAGAACCTATAATCTTATCCTAATTATACAAAACTTCAAGTTTTAACAAAAATAAATGAATAAACTAAAATATTGAAAGAGATTCCAAATGCAATCATGCAACATACTAACCCTTCTCAATCATTAGATTTTGGGTGATATCTATAAATTTATTCCTCCTCATTATGATAGTTTTACCAAAAATTTGGAAAAATTTGGATATTGTATTTATCTTATTTTTCCTAAGTATTTATCTTTTAATTTATAAAACAAGGGAAGTTGGGCATTGCTCTACTACCAACCAAGCATCCATAGCCCTGATAAATATACTTTTGATTACACTTTAAGTATTGATATACTTCCATCTAAGTGTCCATATCCCTAATACATATGATTGAATAACTCCTCTTACATAGATTTTATTTTTATTTATTTTAAACCTT
Organism: Torreya grandis; assembly: GCA_037957365.1. Lineage (NCBI taxonomy): Eukaryota > Viridiplantae > Streptophyta > Pinopsida > Cupressales > Taxaceae > Torreya > Torreya grandis. The sequence goes on from JARHVA010000919.1 coordinate 2,949,163, forward strand.
TCTTGGAAGAAGGGTTGGGAACCACTATTGGTCGGGTCTATAGGAATGGAAAAGTTTTTATAATTTTTTTTAAAAATATTTTCTTCATTATTTGACCTTAATCAATGTGTATTACCTCTAAAAAAAGTCTTAAATATATAAATGTGTATACAATCTTTCATAATTTGAAGTCTTTTCAAAATTTGCATGAAAACATTAGAGTAACTTTCAATAGTCTAATAAACTTATCCAATTTAGATAAAACTTTATTCTCAAGTATGACATGTAGCTTGATTTGAAATATCTAAATACACCAATAATATTCTTCACAAATATCATTTGAATGTAACCCCCCTTGTTATGATAATATTTTATGAAACCATGAAAACATTATATTGTTCTAAATTTATATAAATTATTCTATGAAAGCAAAATAACTACTCTAGAAAGTAGGAAATGATGTAAATAGGAAATATATCCTAGTAAATCAAGAAATATAATCTAATTAATTCAAAAACCTAATCTATAAATAAGGATATCCAATATACTCCTATTACTATGGTATAACTCACAGTCATTCAAAATCATTCCCAATTAGAGAAGCCATGAAATAATGTATCAAAAGCTGACCATTCACTAGAAAAGCAAGATAACTCATTATAGGTCCTTTAAGTGAAAAGCATTATACCCAAAATATCAAAGATTTGATATGTCCAAATCCATAAATGAGTGAATTTTTATGTTATCATTTATTTTCATGTGCATTATGCCATAAAAGCACTAATTCTAAAATCCTCAAAGCTTTGATTTTGGATATTTTATCAAACCACCTCTTGGCAATGTCTTGGTGCTTTTTGAAGCTATAATTTTTTTTTTGTGCACCCTTTATCTAGACTATGTCTATTAGCCTTGAATAAATTATCTCATCCTCTACCATTACTCTTACATAACTTAACATGTTGGTATTTTGAGATTAATGGGAAACACATATTGTTTTCCATATACTAGAAGGAAAGGTGAAGCCTTGAAGGATTACTTATACCTTGTTTTGTCTACCCATAGTGGATATTTTAACATTATATGCCATTCTCTTGGTTTGTCTTGTGTTTATTTATTTATAAAATCCATAAAATTATTATTAGTAGATTCAAAAACTTCATTTTCTTGTGGATATTAATTTGAGAAAAAATTGATGTTAATCTGATTGTTATAGGCCCACTTAGTAAATTATGTTGATTGAAAGGTTGGACCATTATCATAGACTAAATAATTTGGAGTTCAAAATCTGGTTAGTATGTTTTCTTCTAAAAATTTAATTAAATTTTGAACTCAAATTATTTTGATCTATATATTCTATCCACTTGGTATAATAAATAGTAAGTATTAAAATGAATTTATGTCTGACTAAATAATCCAAATCAATTATTCCAATAAATTCGAGACCCTATTGAGCAAAAGGACATCCTTAAATCATAGGATGTAGTGTCATGGTTGTATGTACCTCCCTATTTACAGATACTTGACATTCATGACATGTTCTAACATGATTATGAGAATCATTAAAAATATTAGGATCCTATCCTTAGGATTTTCTGAGTTGTAGAACTTTTAGAAGGATGTCCACTACCTATATTATGATGTAAATTATCTAGGGGGTTTGCAACATTTTCCCTTGAGACACACCACAAATAGATGCCCTGATAATTATACATGTATAAAACTCCCATTTTAATCATGTAATGAGATTATTTGATTCAAGCTCCCACCTTTCCTCTCTATTAATTTTAGGAGGGCATATACCTATAAGTGGGTAGTGCATAATATGGGCATGTTAGTCACCTCTAGCTACATTTGTTTCATCGATCTACTCTATAAAAATATGTTGATCTATTCCAATCATAGATGAATGTTTACTTCAATTTATAACAACTTAGTGGGCCTAATTTCAAGATCAAATTCTTTTAGTTTAGCTATCCCTTTACCTTTTCTTTCACCCAAATTTATTTTGGCCAAGTTTGAGCTTGATATTTGGGTCTAGAATGATGGTGTTTGTCTTATTTTAGAGAATATAGTGCCTAATTTTCTTCACCACTTTGATCAGAGCATATATTTGTGTATCTATCATTGAGTATTTTAGTTCTACATCCTTTTAACTAGTAATCATGAAATAAAGTAGGTATTTTTAGTCATATACCCTTTATATGAGTATTCATGCTATAATATGTTATGAAGAAAATTAATAAATAAAGAAATATTTATTAAAATCAAGGATCATAAGAACTATAAATTGAGTAATTTTAGTAATAATATCTTTAAATGTCTTCCTGGATTCATTTCTCCATTCTATTTTATCATCTTTCTTTAGTATGGTGTTCAGTGGTTTGACAATCTATAAATTAACTTTCCTACAAATTTTATCTTTCTAAAGAAAGATTTCAAATTATTCCTTTTATTATGAGGCTTTATCTTTGAAATGTCCTATATTCATTCAAAATGAATGGAAATCACATATTTGGTAATGACATGGACTAATAATGAGTCTTTTATAACTCTAATATTTGGATTTATTGATACTCCATAACTTTTGTACCTATTAAATACTTTATATAAATGGGTCACATGGTTCTCTCTATTATTCAAAAGCATAGTAAGATTGTCTACCTAAATATTGATGCATTTTACAATGTGTACGATGGAATATTTGTATTGCATTAATTAGGCCCAATTACATCCTTTAATATGAATAAGTGCATTGTGGCAAAATTAGTCTTCATTCTATCCTCTAATTATATTAATATTTGATTGTATCCTAAGAAATCATGCAAAAAGGACATCATCTTAGACATACTAACTATCTGAATGTTTTCATCTAAGGAGGGAAAAGGGTAGTTATAATTTTTTGATGCTCTATTCAAGACCCTAAAATCAATGCACATCCTAATTTTTCCATTTTTCTAACATGCACTATGTTTTCAACCCAATTGGAATACTTTATTGGGAATGAAATATTAGCATCCAATAGCTTTTGAACTTCTATTTAAATGAGGGGCTCTAAATTTTGATTCAATATCCTTTGGTGTTGCTTGAAAGACTCACTTCCTTGATTCAAAACAATGCTATGTGTAATTAATCTAGGATCAGAGTTTTTTAGATATTTTTGGGTCTAATAATCACATACATATATTTTGGTAGCTACATCTTCAATATATGTTTCTCATTCTCATAACAACTCAGGCCAATGTTTACATAATAAGTATGTTTATCATTTCCTAACTTTTTTTTGATGAAAATAGATTCCCTTATTTTTATTTGTTTTTCATTTTTTCATGTGGATCCATGTAAAAATACCTTTATAATTATACTATTCCCATATATATTTGATTTTATTTGAGATACAATATACCATCATCTCGTAAGTCTTTTGTTTTCATAAGTTCAAAATCCTTTTCATCTATTATTTGAGATTAAAAGTATATATAACTATTCATAAAATATAAAACATATTGATCATAATTGAATACTTGAAATTTATCCACATTATCTTTTATTCAGGGACAAGGAACCAACTCCATTGAAAATTTCTATGTTTTATATTCCTAGAGTGGTGCTAAATTGGTAGTTGAAGTTGCTAGTGAATCTACTATCTAGTTTTCTTCCCTTGGAATAGCCTTGATGTTGAATGACTCAAATGACTCAATAAGATCCCAAGACCTATGCTTATACATTTTAAATTATGAATTTTTTTACTTATATTTAATTTTTATCTCATTGACAACCAACTCTAAATCAACAAATATCAATATTTGTTTGACGACATGTTTTAGTGTAAAATGTAAACTAAAAATCAGAGTTTCATACTTTGTATGATTATTGGTGCAAGGTAACTATATTACATGATATATTAATTCCCATCTAGGACAATTAGTGTTGTGTTGACATGGAATCCTTGTTTAGATATGACACCATCGAAATAAAGAGTCCAGAATTGTGAAGGAACTTTAAAATCTTGTTCATGAGTTTCATGTTTTGTAGTAAATTTATAAACACCTCCATGTGAGAAAGTAAAGTTGAACCTTAATATTTGGAATTATATTTTATATTTAGGTACTTTATCCTTAGTTCTTATTGAACTCAAATATGATTATTTAATCCTTTCTAGGGAAGCCACATGTGTGATAAATATGTTCCCATACATCTATTCAATGTCTTTGACCAATCATGACTCAATACTAGGCCATAGGCCTTAGGAATGCCAATGAAAAAAATATTAATATACTAATATACATGTGTATCTAAATCAATATATCTTTGAACACACAGTAACTCATAAACAACTAGGACTACAGTCTTGTCCATCTATAAACTACCCTCCTAGAATTTTCTAGAGTTAACCCTAACTTGTTACAAATAGTTATAAGCATAACATTGGTTGAATCACCTAAGTATACAATAAAATTATTCACATTATTTCCAAAAAAATTTAAAACCAATAGGAAAAGGTAGTACCTCAATTTTTTCTTAATGAACAACCACATTAGTATGTGTAGCTTTAGATTTAACAACATATGGCTTGAGGCTTAGTGCTTTAATACAAGTTCTCTTTGGTTAGTAATCTGAGATAGATCAGGAAGAGTCATGTTGGCCTTAATTTGATTGATATCCTTAATTATATTATATCCACTTTTATTATGTGAAAAAATAACTTGTTGTTGATCCTTCCCTTTGGAGGGAGCATATTATTATAACTTTTGGATTTAGAGAAATAACTACACTATTGTTTGGAGGTGTGGAAGTTGTGAGAGGTTGTTGTCCATCAATTTTCAGACTGTAATTATTATTTTTTAACTATTATAAGGTATGTATCTCATCTATATTATCTCTTATCTCATTATCATCCTTAACTAGGAATGGGAGTTCATTATGCTCAACATCATTGTAATATTGGAGGGATTTGAAGTAGTGGAGGAAGATGGATCTTATTAATTTAAAGAATCTTCATACCTATCCATTTATTTCTAAAATATTTCACAATAATTTTATAACTCCATATAGTGAAAGTCACCATATTTTAATGTATTATGAATATGAAACTAATTAGGTAGTGCTACTTCAAAGGTATTTATTTTAGACATCGTATCAAGTGGTTATTATTATGTGTTATTCCTTGATATTGTGAAAGGCCTTTTCTACCCATGGAATATGAAGGTTGATTAGTATTTTGTCCCTTGGTGTTTCCCATATACTTTTTAATGTTTAGTAATTAGTTTCTCAGTGTCTGTACCATCCTCTAAATAACATCTAATTCTACTTTTTATATAATCGGAAGTAGTACATTGTGTGGTAGTAGGATTAAATGGTAATAGGGCTTGGTTTTAATTTTGTTGACTGGGTGTTAACATAATATTATTAATAAAATTGAGGTTTTTATTAGGTGGGGCATGGGCCAAAGGTAAATTTAATATACCTAATTTTGATTGTAAGCCATAACATTCTGATTATCATTCAAAATAAGATTAAAGGCCAAGAAGTTCAGACTACTATTAGGCATGGCCAAATATTATAATTACATATTTAAATATCTATAAATATTGATATCTTCTAAATAATATAATGCTAATGAGGTAATATATAGTGCTTTACATATGAAAACTATTGTCATAGAGTCTAAGGTGTTATTTAACATCTCAAGGGCTAACACAACATTAGCTCTATAATCAACATATACTCTATCATAATTTTTTTAAAATAATGTTAAAGGCTATAATTGGCTCATTAAGTTACCTTCTCATGTTTAAAAAATGATGGTATATGATACTTGGGCTATTGACATGTCCAAATTGTGCCAAAAAGAGTTTTGACACTAGTCCCATAAAGTAATTGAATCTTCTAGGATTTTAAGAAACCAATCATAAGTAACATCCTAAAATATAAAAGGAAAATTTTTACATGCCACATCTTCATGGAATACATTTAATATGCCTAAGGTAGTCTTGGAATCCTTTATATGTTCTTTATTAGTCCTACCTCCCAAAGGAGAAAAGGAAGGAAGATAAATTTTTGGGTTCCTAGGCAAGTCATGGATGACTCTAGGTACAACAATAATAGAAGTAGATAACTAAGCTAAAGACATCATACATGGTGGAATTTGACCTCTTCTAGTTAAGGAATAAAAATTATTTTGGGGTCCCCTTATGATTCCTCTATTTTACCTAAGTCTTCTATGTATTTTCAAGGGTATGACTAGTATATCAGTGTCAAAAGTGGACCTTGTTAATATTCTAGGTATATCTAGTACAATTCATGTGATATTTATTAATAAATGATAGAGTCACTCCTTCTAGCACCAAAATTATTGAATTACTATTTATGTGTGTTTTATGCATACCACATAATCCTATGATGTAGTATCTAACATTTTAGGATCAATGAAAAAAATTTAATCTAAGGCATTAGGTGAGGGATATTTAATTTTATAATTAATTTAGTGGTGGAATAGTAATGAGTAATGGGTTATTTACCTTATATTTTTTGGATGTATGGAGTATAAAATAAACCAAAAGTATACTTGATATGACTAGGTGGATTTTAACCTAAGGTGGGCTAGATTATAAAAGTATAAAAAGGAAGGAAAGGTACAACAAAAATAGGGTTTATGAACCAAAGATAGATGAAACCCTTCTAGACTAGACCTTGCACTATGGGTTGGATAAGAGATCAAAAAACTAATGCTTGTTGTAGGTATCTATTGACACACAAAACACATAAACATAGTTATAAGTCCAAGGAAATAAATATTGTAAACATTAATGCTTATATCAAATTAAAAGGTTATTGCCAATCTATTATTACAATTTCACATATTCAAAGGGATATAATTATTAATAAATATAAATCATATAAATTAGCTACAACACAATTTGAATAATTGTATTAAAAACATTTCTACACAGCCTAAAGACTAAATACTAGTATGAAGTAACTTCTTCAAATATCCATCTCAATTGCAAAATTATCCTCAATTTGGAATGTAGAGGATACAAGTGTGTGTGTGTGTGTGTGTGTGTGTGTGTGTGTGTGTGTGTGTGTGTGTGTGTGTGTGTGTGTGTGTGTGTGTGTGTGTGTGTGTGTGTGTGTGTGTGTGTGTGTGTGTGTGTGTGTGTGTGTGTGTGTGTGTGTGTGCGCGTGTGTGTGTACACACACACACATAATGGGGATGTCTCATCCTTAAGTAAATCTAAATTTACATATTCTATAAATGAACTAAGTGTCAAAATGCATTCATATTATGCATGTGTGTGTGTGTGTGTGTGTGTGTGTGTGTGTGTGTGTGTGTGTGTGTGTGTGTGTGTGTCTGTACACACACACACATAATGGGGATGTCTCATCCTTAAGTAAATCTAAATTTACATATTCTATAAATGAACTAAGTGTCAAAATGCATTCATATTATGCATGAATACATACAAATATTATCCATTGTCCATAATTATTAAATAAAATATAAATGTGCCAAAAATAAAGCTAAGACTTGAGTCCCAATTATAATTAAATACATGGAAAAACTTATATAATTTAAGGTGTCAATGTGGCACTCCTTGATAATGTATCTCTCATGCTCCTAATATTGGCCGATGTAGTTATAGTTAAAACTAAAATTAATGGACTCACTTACAAAACTACACCTTAAAGTATCACAAAAGTGGGCCCTTTAGATGTATACACTATAATATAACCTATAAACTAATGATATGTACTTAGAGGTGGCTGAGATATAGAAAATTTACGTGGTAATGTATTAGTCTATTTGAATGCCTCCAATTACATGTAAAAATAATGACTTGCTTTAAAATCAATTTTGATCATCTTATAAGAATTATAGGTATTCTAAAAAAAATGGTAGCTTGGCCATTAGATTTTCCTAAATAATCATCAAAGCCTTAAGTGTTGCATTAAATGGATCTATGTTTGCCACTTTTTCCTTCACAAAATTTATTAATTTAATAATCTATTCATTAATTCTATATATAATGCCTTCAAATTATAATTAAAAACTATCACTAGCCCCCTAGATAAAACCTTCAAAAACGGTCCTTGATACTATCTTCCCTAAAGGCATATATAAATGCATAATATTCATATCCTTCAAAATTGATACTACCCACTGCTCATGACTAATTAATTTATGCACTAAGGCATATGTTTCATTATGCCACTTTGATAAATTATCTCTTCTAGTTGTCATGTGGCTTTGGGTGAGAGTGACATCATGGGTTTATATCAAACATATATATGAATAGGATTTATTATTAATATCCTATAATATAAAATTAAGATTGGCATTCACATCATTTTTTTATATTCATGTTTTACACTTCTCCTTTTTTGATGTGATTCAACTCTTGCATGCCTTGTTGAACCAATGATATTATATAATGTCCTCATTTCCCCTTGTACTTTATGTAAAATATCTTAGAGATTTTTTAAAACATTAATTTATTGTAACCTTTGATTCAATTGATCATAATTTCTAAACATTTGTTTCATCATTCCCCTATTTATATCAGCAAAATTGGAAGAATATTCCTCATACTCATCTGGGTATGTGGGATCGACCTTCATATTCTTCATTAAAGAGAACATGTCTTATCTCTTCTCTACCTAAATATTTTGAGAATATAATAACATAGTCTTCCCCTTGACCTTTATTAGTGTGTTATTATACCTATTAAAATGGAACCCCACCTTTTTATACTCAATGATTATCAAGTCTTGTCTACATGCTTCCTCTTTTTACAATTTTTGAATCCATGGAGAATTATCATAATAGTTTGTGCTTCTATGGGATATATATATGTATAGTTGGAAGGAGGACATTTTATTGTTGGGAACATTGATTATGGAGTAGGGTGGGTAGTAGGAGAGGATATATCCAATTTAGTAAAATACTAGATTACTTTTCTCCAGGCAATGACCTTTTGTTTAAGTGTCTCAATAATGTAATTGATATTTTTGGGTGTCCTACATATTGAGATAGTAGAGAAATATATTTGGGTACCTAAATAAGTAAGCACACCTAATTATTTATATGTCTTATAAGGATTAATCATGCATCAAAAATGTATGTAGACACTAATTATTCAAAACTTACACACTTCTTTCACTTAAAAAACTATGTATTATCTTCAATAATGGATGTATGAGTTATAGGAGTGTAAATAAGTGAGATCATAGTAGTATTAAAAATCTTATTAGGTTTTATGATAGTAGGGAAAGCAAAATTTAATGGGCTTTGGGCCATCATTTGCAAAATTGGAATTTTGAATGCATGGGGCCTCTTAATAGGACTAGGAGAATAAAAAATGAAATAATGTAAAGAATAGGTGGTTCATGTTTTGTTATACTAGAGACATCAAATAACCAAGATTTTGTGTACTTATAATTTATGACTAATCATCACTTAGAGTATCAAGGGAAATGAGAGTTGTAAATGTAGAGGTGGTTGTTGTAGTTTATTCAATTTAAACCTCCATATTAATTTTATCTATGGTATTTGTATCGACAAATAAAGTAACATCAGTAATAATTGGGGTCTGCTTAAGATATAGATCCCTTATTTTCTCTTATATATATAATGGTGTAGCCTCAACCACCTTTTTTGTTTGTTGTTTTTAATTTTGAGGTGGAGATATTAGAGGTGGAGCCAATGATGTAAGTTATTAAGTTGAAACCTCTTGTTTGGAATCTACTTCTGACTCCATATCATTTTCTTCTTTATTCTCTTTTGATATTATTTATGTCTCAACTGAGTCAACCATTTATTTTTCCATTATTAATTCTTTATAAATTTGTGTCCCTCGTAGATTAATTTATTTTTATTCTTCTATTGGTTCTAATTCCCCTTGCTCCTCCTTTAACTCCTCATAAAGAGGCCTCCCTTTGAAAAATAGACCTTCAACACTCATTTATTCTTATTTTGAAACTTTGGAGACACATGAGGGTTCTTATGATTCCTATGATATGTCACTAGTAGTGGCCTAGTAGGAATAAGAGTTGGCCTTGAAGTGGGCAAAGTGGAAAATGAAGGGGATAGAATGGTGGCAAGTGGAGGAAATGGAGTGGGAATGGAAGTGACTATTGGTGGATTCATGGTTTGAATTTCTGACAAGGGAGTAGAAAAAATAGGAACCTATGAAATAAAAGAGGGAATACCTACTTGTTTTACTAATGTTAATGGGGAAAGGGTGTAAAATAAAGTGGTCCCTCCAATCTACTAAAAACTATAGATTATTCCACATAAGCTATAGGTTGATAAGTAGTAGCACTTGGAGGTGTGGGAAGACCTATAGATATATTGTTTATAATTTTTGGGTCTATCTCCATAGATGAACTTATTAAAAAATATTTTCTCCCATGTCTACTTTTAGTTGAAGTGGACCATGAACCAGTGTTGAGGTCCATTCTTCATTTTCTATTTGATTTGCATCTTACTAGGATCATATTTTGACCTACTATCATGGACATCAAGATTCTTACCCTTGGCCTAAAAATGATTATGATGGAGGAAACTGGGCCTTTGATTACAAAACTACTTGGATTGGATACCCATCACTTAAATTTATTGTTGATAAACTTTGTGAGAAACCATGAATTTACCATAGTATTCATATAGATAATTTCAATAACAAGAAGCTTATAATATTTTTTGAATGCATTTTCACTAATGTATGATACAAGGGTAGTATTAAGTTAGTAGTGTAGTAGTTTGTAATAAATTATCCCATTTACATATAAATAATAAAGTAAGTCAATTCAAGGTATTACCTATGGTTTCATGATATAATTGTGTAGGCCTACCACCTTAATGGCTAAAATTTTGTATTTATATTATTGTGTAAAATAATATAGTTGGGCCCTTACTCTATATGGTTTTGTAGCATCTACTTCTACTTGCATGGTTGAGTAATGTTTGAAATAATGTTCAAATTTAGATAAATATAACTTTATATCCATGAATTGATTCACACCTAAAATGGAAATTTTCAAAGGAAGAGGATCTCGAGGTGATGAATTCATTAATATTATGCAAGTAATTTAAGTTCTCTAAAAAAATTGAAGTCTTTTAATCACTGTGAAGTTCAAATCTATAGAATGTATGGGATAAAAAGAGGTAAATATAATAAAATAATGTGTTAGAACCCAAATATATCAATTGCAAATAATAGATTTTACTTCATTAGTCACTTATTCATTCCCATTTGAATTTTAATTATGTATTAACAACTTTTGTCAGATTTATTATTTCTACATGGCATATTTACATTTATTTTAAATTATATTTCATATTAACATAATATATATATATTCCTTTTACACTTTTTAAACTCAATTCTAATGATAGATGTATTTTGTTGTAATTACTTGATTCATTCATAGGTACATGTAAACATACCACTCATATGTTGGGTGCTAAACCCTACCTTTTGTACCTTACCTCTTTGTTTATAAGTCCCTTTGATGATGACATTTGGCAATACTTTATGGGTTCACTTACTCAAAGCATGAATAACATTTCACTATTTATTATGAAGATTGTGGGTTAGCAGGATTGTGACACATGGAACAATATCTATTTACTAGAGGGGTCACTAAATTTTAATTGTGTACTTTACTATGCCAAAGTGTGGGTTATTAGGATGGTGCCACATAGATGTATGTCACTTATTTGAGCTATAACCTCTATATAATTATCTAGAATGTTTCATATTTATGAGATGATTCCATGTATATATTGTCACTAATCTAGATGGTATTCAAGTTTTGACTATGAAATTTGATCATATAGTTTATGATTCACCAAGATTATGACACATGGATAAATATCATATCATTGGAAGGTATAAAATATTTGGAAAATATTTAAGAATCTATTAGTCTTGAGTTTTCATGTTGATGCCATGTGGATTACTACCATACTCTAGATGATTCTAAAAACTTGGAACATGTATAATTCTCGAAGGATTTATAGGTAGTTGAGATGATGATATGTGGAGTTATCTCAATTACTCAAGTACACATATTACTCTATATATTATGTCTTGTACTTGTGAACCATGGATAAGTGATATTGTGATACGTGGCATAATATCACTTGCTTAGGTGAATAATAGACTTAAAACTTTGAGGATCATGATCAAGGAATATGGATGAAGATTTATGTCCATATCTCATGTTTATAGGGATAACATATGTATTTAGACATGGAAATAACTTTGAACAATGCATTATATTAGTCCATTAGTCAAATAAATCATAATCTTAACCCAATCTACCTAACTATTAGCATTTAAAGGCATAAAAGGTTTATATTTTTTTATTAAAATATATGTTTAAACCTTTCAATAGTCAAATTTTCAAATTTTAAAAGCCGAGTTATAAGATATACATATAAGGCATCTTCCATCCCAAGTTTAACATGACACAAAAGATACAAACTAACTTTACAATGTAATAGATTTTTACTTATAGACATTGCAAGAAAAATGAACAATTATTGAGAAACTAAATTTATTTTCATATGGGTTTGACTTGAACATGTAATACATAAGATATGATCTTAAAAATTCTAAATAAAAATTGGGTCCACATTTAAATTTTTTAAAGTTAGTATGTGTTTGTCAAAACATTCCTAACCCACAATTCTCTCACACCTATAAGCTACTTTATGAGTTGATCCTTTCATTCTGATAGTACACACCTACATAAAACTTGTCTATTTGAAACTGGCATACACTTTTCCACAAACACATCTAAATTCTCATTTTAATCCTCATGTGCATGAGTTAATAACATCGTATTGGATCAATATCATCAATCGATACTAACTTATTCCTTATGTTACTATCCCTCTCTCAACAACATATAATTTTTAAAATCAAATATTTCCTTAAGGTTATCCCATCTACGTAGCATGTTTTTGAAATAATAAATCACCCAATTAGACATACATGCATACATATGTATATGCATTCATGTGTGTGTGTGTGTGTGTGTGTGTGTGTGTGTGTGTGTGTGTGTGTGTGTGTGTGTGTGTGTGTGTGTGTGTGTGTGTGTCTGTATATATGTATATACATATACACATGCACACACGTACACACACACACATACATGCATACATACATAAATGCATACATACATATATATAAGTATGTATGTATGTATGTATATTTGTATACACACACACCACACACACACACACACACATACACACATACATATATGTATGTATGTATATGTGTGTGTGTGTGTATAGACACACACACACACACATGTATATACATAAACAAACACACACACATACATACATACATACATTCATACATATGTACATACATACATACATACATATACATACACACACACACACACACACACACACACACACACACACACACACACACACACACACACACACACACACACACACACACACACACACACACACACACACACACACACACACACACACACACACACACACACACACACACACACACACACACCTCTCAAGGCCTCATTTGATAGGGGATTTGAAATATATCTAGTACACATCTATACACTACTACACATTGATAAAATTTTCCATGTTCTTCCCAAATTTTAAACTAGTCACTAAGATAATTCATAAGCCACATCTAAGTGGAAACAAATCAAAGTCAAATAAATTATTTTAAAGTATCATAACCAAATCATTAGTTGCATTCATATAGTGAAGGATAAATTTTCCAAAATCACATTAGGTGGGAGAAATACATGTGGCCTGATTTACATCCTTTGAATATTGGATACATAGGTAGTAATTAATCATCAGCAATGGTGATTGGGTTAGTTCATCCCATTACATTTTCCTAGGTTTTATATTTTTTTATCACTCATAATCACACCTAAGGATTTAAGGTGAAGGAACCTTATTTCTAGAGTTATGCACACCATTAGGTTTAACATCATAGATGTAGAGCTTTTAGAGATAGGTGGAGGTGACTCTATAGTCACAAACTCATAGTTCAACACATGTCACTACTGACCACTAGAGGTCAATACTAATTTATGATACTAACCTAGACCTGATGTAACTAACCCTACATATATAGGAACATAATTCTAGAAGTAGATAAATCCTAGACCTACTTTAATGACTAGTCTATTTTATATTATCATAACATGATCATAGTTAGACATCCATCATCAAAATATGAGTACTTATCCTTTTTTTATTACTATAATGATCATATTACACTTGTCAAATAATTTCAATCTATTTCAATCTTTTACATTCAAATTCATTCTTAAATGTTATATTTAGTAGTCTGAATTCATAAAACCAAATTAGGGTTGAACTATCCTTTACTATCCTTATCTACATTATGGTAAACCAATATGCTAAACCTGATTTTTTTACTAAAACCTAATAAGATATTAAATTTTATATGAATTTAGGTATATAAATATGAATTCAATCATACATCTAAATGTAACATACTAAAACTAATTTTAATGATTTAACAAGTGTCATATGCTAAATATAGTAGTTACAAGAAAGGAATGAGTGCTTGTAATTTTATCGAGTCTCTAACTATGGATATATTTGAACAGAGGAAAAAAACTAAAGTGAGCTTGTGATTTGTCTAGTTTGGAAACTATGTTTCTATCTATGCAATTTTTTTCCATTAGATATGGGTTAACATTAACTTTTGATACTATCACGTAATTTTCAATAGTGACCTTTTATGAAATATGGGAATGTGACCATATAGTCACCTTTGTATATATTTTAAATATCTATATATGTGATATCAAACCTTGATTATCCTTTTAAGTCCATAAATTAGTGTCTTTCACCTTAAAACCCTAGGTGTGATTGTGAGAGATAAAAACTTCCAAAAACCATGAAATTTTAATGGGTTGATCTGACCACAATCATACACATTGACGATTCACCATTTCCTACATATCTAATACTCTAAATATGGAAATGAATCCATGCATAGTTATCCAGCCTAATATGATTGTGTAATTTTGTTCTTTTATTTATGAATGTAACAAATGATTTTTTATTTGATTCTTGAAAATGCTTACTTTTTACTTGGATTTGGCATACTTCAAACTTGGCTTGTGACTACTGCTAATGACTAACTTACAAACTAGAAATAATAGGATATATTTTCTCAATGTAAAATAATGTATATATTTGTGCCATATAATTGATAAGTTTGCTATAAATTGAGGCCTTGAATCATATATATGAGTCCAATTAGGTAGTCTATCACATCACTAACATGTTGGTAGATGGGCGAACATTAAGGAAATATTTAATCTTAGAAGTAGTCATAACTAAGTGAGATTCATTAATAGTAGGCATAGATAAATATTAATTGATTATATAGATTTAGTCTAACATTATTGATCTTTACATGGTAGGATTAAACTGAGCATAAAAGTCTCTACAAGATAGTATGCAATTTTTAAATAGACAATGAGTCTCATGTAGGTGTGTAAAATCAAAATAGAAGGGCCAAACTCATAAGGTAGAATTTAGGTGTGAGAGAATGGTGAGTTAGGACCATATTGATGTGCATAAGTCATGTTTGGTAAATTTATCTCAATATTTTCATTGTCATGTACTCAATACCAGATTTTATTATCTACATATTTTTTATTCTTGGACTTTAATGCATGGTAAATTTTACACAAAAAATTCCTATTGTTTCATCTAGTTGAGGGTCAATTAAAGTCGATTCACCATCTTATTTTATCTCATTCCCTTAATTACCCTCCTTTGATATATGTGTAATTATTTTAGAAAAAAATGTATCCATTGATTGGGGTATATTTTCTCCTTCTTCCTCTAAGCATTCATTACCTTTTTATCACATCTTTGAAATAATGCACAAAACCTATATGGAAGCTTGTGTCATGTAAACATTATCTTGTTTACGATTTCGATCCTAGCAAGTAAATGGTTCCTCATGAAATAAAAAAATCCATAATATTTTGAGGCCTTTGAAAATTTCCATGGGATGCAACACTCATCCCCAAAGGTTGTAACCATGTTTTAAACCATATCTCAATTTTTAATTTTTAATTATTAATATGGGCACTAGCACATAATTGATTAATATATATATTTGAGGTTAATTTCTCCCATAATGGGTGGACCAAATTTTCCTCACAATAACTATCCAAAATTTTTATATCATCTACCACCAAAAAAATCAAAATTTCACCCATCTATAAGTATCATCAACTTTACACAAATTTTCTATGACTTTGATTATTTATTAACATATGTACTTGGTAATATTGAATTGTACATTTTGTTCACCAATTTAGTGAGAAATATAAATTTATTTATTTCTTATATTATTATATCTACCAATTCCACATAATTTTTAGCTTATGAGGCATATAGTTACCCCAATGGCTTTATCTTCAATATTCTTGATGGGGAATGTGTATTTTTATTTGTTGTTATTCAATAATTTTTCCACTCTCTCCATCTCCTTTGTATTATATAGATAAAATTTTAATTCCTCTTTAAATTAAGGTATCCCTATGGATTTGATAGTTCCCTTTGGGAAAAATTTCATTTTATGCCCTTAAAATATAATTTATCTTTGTATACATAAACCAATAGGAACCAAAGCAACTTTAAATATGGCATCTCAAACAATTTTAAAACATACATATTGCCCAATGTGATTTTTAAATGTGTCAAATATCATCTATTTATTCACGTCCACATTCCTACTCTCTACTACACAATATTTTTTAATTTAATTCATTCTTTAACCTTTGGTATTTGTAATCATTGATATTTAATTATATGACTTTTAACTCCCATTATTCTCCTCATAAATAAGAATTAAGGAAGTGAACTTATAAAGAATCTAATTGTGCCTCTTTAGTTTTTCTTAAGGATATTCCTTTGTCTCTTCTTCAATACTAAATGCATGACCTTTAAGACATTATAAAAAATCTACGTTAACTTTATTATTTGATAACTTTAGCCCTATAAACCTTGAATATTTCATTTTTATCAACATTCTAGTACTAAAATAGCTTTGGCATCTCTTAGGCTATTGATCCTACCAAACCTCCTAATTTTTTCTTTTAATCTTAACATTAATGATAATTTAATGGTAGTTTCCATACCCTAAAACCCCAAACTTCCTCCATTATACCCATTTCTATATTTATTCACATGAATTATAATCTCAATCATACCACAAATCTCTATAAATCATAGTTTACGTCCCATAAACCTTAATTTTTATTAACACCATGTGAGTTATATTTCCATAGTTCACTACATTCACTTTATGATTTATGACTTTAAATATCTTTGAAAGTTAAAAGTGATAAAAATGAATTTTAGAGGGAAATATATAACTCGCTTTGACATTTAAATTATCCTAACTATGCGATATGTACCATTGAATATCACTTAATGTCACTTTTTCATCACATATTTACTCTTGGTTTCATCATCCCTTTTACATCTTACATTAGGCATGACATATGCATTTAATATTTACCATGTTCTCTTGGTTGTAACACATATCCCCTTTCCTTCACTCTCCCTTTCCCTCTAAATCTCATGTATCTGAATACTTGGTAAAAAAATGCACATATAATAACCATCCTTTATGTTTTTCCCTTAATTTTTTAATATTTTATTAAATTAGTTTGCCCACACTAAATATGTTGATTTTCCTCTTGTGCATCAATACCTTTATCCATCAAATGTGTATATATGATTCTTAAAATATTCTTATTCTTTTGTTTTGTTGTGTGAGTGCAATGAGTTCCTTGAATTAATTAGTTAAAATTTTGAAATACATATTTTAATGAATGATATATATTGTGTAAAATATGAAATCATTAATTGCAATATTATTTCAACAAATTTTACCTACATATAACAATTTTTTATAAAATAGTACTTGGAAATATTAACATTTTTAACACATATATTATAAAAAGTATAATTTGAGAGATACACTCTTTATAGTAAAAATGGTGTGGAAACACCTACCAAAAATAAGCATATGTTTGGTGTAAGGATCTCAATTAAATACTTTTCTCAACTTGTCTAAATAGACTTATAGGTCTTTTGACATTCTGATTAATACTAATGGTGTAAAAATAATAATCTAGGCTTATTTTCAAAGAGAAAAAATAAACTACTACAAAATAAACCTAGAAACATAAAATTAAAATAGTATAGCATACACCTTTTTTATTGAATCATTTATAGATTACATATGATAATGATTGAACCTAATACCATTGAAATTCCTAGGGAACATTTCACATTCTAAACTGTATAACTTGCATGCATCAGTTTCCAAAATATCATGAATTACATATGGTCCAATCTAGTGAATTTAGAATTTCCATAGATATATATCATACTTTTAATCATAAATCAAGACATGTTCACCTTTATAAAAATATTCCATTAAATCCTTGAAAAATGTTGGACATGATAGGCTAAATAACAATATCTTTGATGTGATATCCTCTTTAGCATAGTGGCTACCCACTACCCCTCCATTCACTTATCATATAAATTAATCATGCTCATGATCCATTATACATTTGCACATAACCTCATCACATTCAATCTTTACTATCTTCCACCAATGATTTGATAAGGAGAGGTATTAACCGATATTTAATTCTTTTGATTTTATAACAACTCATTGGGGACAATTCATGACATAATGAAAACCATTATATCATATAGGTTTTATGAAATGCACTACACTTGATATAATTTGACATCTAACATTAAATATTATAGGTTATAGACATATTCCTTTAGTAAATCTGAGATAGATGGATTAGACCTAGAATTTTGTTTTCCTAGTTACACCACCATTAAGAATTAAATTTTTTGGGATGACATGATACACCTACAAAATTTTCCATGTAAAATAGGGTTATTCTTAAGATACTTTATCACTTCATAGTCTTGAAAAAATATAATGGTATGGAAAGTAAAAACTAACAAAAATTCTAAAGTATGTATACCATTGTGAATGCTTTACACTCAGTGATCGTATAGCTGTGTTTATTCATGGTAATATGCATCATGGAAAAATAAATAGGATAATCAACCCTATCATCCCTAGGTTATGACAAAATGGAATTGATTATTGTTCTTGTTACATCAAAATGAACATGGAACATTGTATTCTATCTTGGAAAGTGGAGGAATAACACACTTTAAAAATTATCCTTCAGGATTTTCAAATGATTCCTTTCAATTTTTCATCCAAAATAATTGACCATCCTTATGTAATAGTTCTTCTAGTAGAACTAGTTTTTTTCATAATTAATGATGAACTTGTCATAGTATACCATGTGACCTATAAATGTGTGCACATCCATTTGCATGGTTGGGTATTACAACTAAAAAATATAAACTATCTTTTATATATCTATAAGAATTTATTATTTAACAATTGTGTGACCAAGAAAAGTTCCCAAAAAATTACAAATATTCACTTAATATTTAGAAAAACCTATAGTTGTTAGAATCACTCAAACATTAGATAAAACTTAGGGTGGTGGTACTTTACCCAAATATAGATGTTCCAATCATCAAAATATAGTTAGAATAAGCGATGAATGAATTCTTTGAATGTGACCATATTGGTGTGCAAGAACATGGATAATACATTATTAATCCTAAAAATCATGACATTGTATGCAAAATATCCCCATTATATCATGAACCTCATATTTATTTTATCTTGTTCCTCAATTTTCACTTGATAATACTTAGATAACCCATTAGGTAATATATATATTTCATAACACTCCACTCCTAGAATATATTTGGTGAATAAACTTGGGAATGAGTCAATAACACATGAAATATTGAGTAATAAAAATCAACACATATCCAAATGTGTCCATTATTTTTTATTCTTATTACCATGGGGACTACCCATTTATATTCCTAAACTACATATATTAATTTAGTATCCAATATGTTATCTATCTCTTCACAGAAATTTGCACATAGATTATGGTTATTCATGTAAGGTCTCTTCTTCACAAATCATGTGTTATAAATAAGTTTAATTTTAATATTTTACCAAAGAGGGATGCATGAACTTTATTTCATTATAATTGCATGAAAAAATTTCTTGTTATTTATTCAATAACTCATTTTATAGTTATTCATCATACTAGTAATCACCTATAGTGGGAAGAATCTGGTTCTTATTTTTCATTTGATAACGTAAATGCTTTTGAAACTAGAAATATGAACCAAAAAAGTAAGGGGTTTGATAAATGGACCCATAACCAAAAAATGGATTTGAAAAAGTATCCCATAACTAGTAAAAATAATAGGGTTTTAAGGATCTCAAAAATTTAACATATCAAGCTAATCATTACAGAAACATCAACATAAAATCAAATATAGCTAAAATAATTCAAAATCTATCGACCTTTAAAAAAATTTCCCCAAAAATTCTATTGTAAAACTTCTATAATAAATTATTATTAGTAATAGCCAACCCAGAAGAACTATTTCATTCAAAAAAATATCCCCTAGAGCCTTTGGGGCATCCCTAGTGGGACTTCTGGTGACGTATCCAAAAAATAGCCTTCTAGTGAGATGTAAGTTTATACAACTATACATCAAGGTGAAAAAATATTAGAATGAGTCTACCCAATTATAGACTAAATTACAATTTTAAATAAATTTTCAAAATTAATTTTAACTCCCATGTTCCCCACCATGAGGCAAACTTGAAACAATTTCTCTCCATGGGCCAAGGATCTATTTAGAAACAAAAACATTTGCATAACTTCCGTAGATCTTCTACTAGATCCCTTCTTAGTAATTTGATAGAAATTGATCAAAGGTAATTGATAATAATAATTCCACAAATTGGAATAATTATTGAAGAACCATCATGGAGAGATAAATTTTAGTGGAGTAGCTGTAATAGAGTAAATATCTAGAAAAAGATTTAAGATTAATCTTAGATAAGCACACCACACACATATAGAGTCATCACTATGGATCCCTTTCATATAACTAAAAATAAGCTTTACCATCAAATAGTAAGTGAAATTTTGGGTTTTTATCAAATCTGAAATAATGGTATTAACAAAGAATAAATATGAGATATACTCTGTTTTGATCTCAATGTTTGATAGTTGATCCCTCAGTAGTCTATCAACAACTTGGTGCAAGGCAGGAATCTTCAACCCATCATGACTCACCTTACCTTTTTTTGGTGATAAAACCACCAGTAATCTATATACCATCATCACTATTACTATAGAGGTGTTTGGTATGACCATTTCCTAGGAGCCATGAGTCATCCATAGAGAAAAATACTACATAGGAAACATTAATAAATGTAAGCTTCTACATAGTTTAAGAACAAATTTGGATTAAAACTCTCCTACCTAGTATGTTTTTTGAAAAATAAATAGTAATAAGAAATACAACCAAGATTCTTCCCTTTCTAAGGAGGAGAGGGAGATAAATTAGCATCCATTAGACTATAAGAAATAAAATCTTGTAAGATAATACCAAGGTAAAACAACATCATAAAGGGTAAATAATAACCCCAACCTTATAACTGGATTACTCTCCCCTCAAGGTTAAAAATGTGTTTAGGGGTGTATCTAGCATTACCCAACATAGTCTAAACCCTGTAAATCTACCACTTAAAATTAGTAAAAATTATACACTATTTTTTTCCACCAAAACATGACTAAATTCTACAGATCCAAAGCTATGATTCAGAAAAAATTCCACTCTAGTTATTTCCTACCCAATGAAACATTCAAATTTATTTGATATTTTAAATATATCTACACCTCCAAAATAAATCCACTATTCTATCACAAAAATTCTACTAGTCTGTATTCTTACCAAACACAATCCAAAAATTATGTATATATTACTTAGACTCAATAAATCTTTTGCTCTAGTTTTTTTTACTAGAACCCACCCAAAACCTATAAAATATGACCACCATTATATCATATTTCTTTCTCCACTCTTTATTCTGACAAAACACATTCCAAAACCTATGGGTCTATCTCTTATACTTAGTAAATATTTGACTCTATAGTCAGATCTATTGAAAGTAAAAGCTAATAGGGTTTGATCAAAGCACAATCTACTTGATACTTGCTTCTTCGTAACTACCTCTCCTCTATAAATAGTTATATATGCATCATCATTGTAATCCTCACCCTATTTATTATCTTCCCACCTCATCTCCATTGGAAATCTTCCACTTATCTCTCCTCCAATCTGCTCACTCATTATCCTAGTATTTGGTTCATGATCAGCTCAAATATTCTTATTTATTATCTCAAATTGATAATAGAATACTTTTGTCTTGACCTTGCATTTCAATAACCTTGTGCTTACCATAGGAGCTAATTTCATTTAGGTGGTCCATTAAAAATTTGGGTGGAATTTCATCCATATTTTACATGCCCTTTTCTTTCTCAAATGTGTACCACTAGTTGCATTCTATGCACACCATATTCATTAATTTTAGATTCACTATTAACACTACACTCTTAAAAAATATTTGCCAATGATAGGGCTATCTCAATAGGTAGTTTTATTACTTGATCCCCCATGATATCTTTGTCATAAAAAATGGGTTGGCACACCTGAAACAAATGTTAATAAAGATAAATCTTGGGTGAAGATAATGAAAATGTATAAACAAAATAAATTTTCACATCCTCCCAATCAATATTTTCCAAGTCTTCAGTGTTCTATAAACACATGAACCTATAACATTTTAATAATTTGGTGCACACTCTATGTCCATGCCTCTTCAAAGCTATGGAGATGTATTTTAGGATAAGAGTTTATACCATAACTAAGTATTCTCAATATATTATTACTATGCTTAAATTTAGTGCATATGGATTATTTGACATCATATTGGCCTATCTATTTTACACAAATATACATCCATACACCTAAAGTTATACATTAAATAACATAGACACTCTTACTCCTTTGGATCACATACTTCAATGTCTTCAAAAAAAATACTAACATCCTTAGATCCTTAATAACATGGAAAAGAGAAAAAAACCTATATTAAGGTGATATATCTCATTGATGATACACCCTCTTTATTTTGAATTTGATGCACAAAACCCAAACATTAGTTCCTAAATTCAAGATATCCTTGAGCCTTGTATCAGTTTTAAGTAAAAATATTAGTATCAAAAATAGAGTTATCATTACCCCAACTCAACACTCCATCATCAACAAAAATATCTACCACACCTTGATTTTTTATGATATAGATGTAATTTACATCCTCATCTATTTCTACACTTTTAACATAACCTAGTCTATGATTTTAATCAATGGGGATAACTATGTGTAGCTCCTAATTTTTAGAGATCATGTAACACTTCTTGAAGTGAATATATACATTTTTAAAAATACCATGGCATGCCAAGTAGATTAAAATAAATTATCCTCATCTAACTCAATAACTTAAAATTATATAAAAAAATATTACCCCCATGATATCAACACACATTTTTTAGGATTCCAAAAGGCTATCCATGAGTTTTGTTTGATAAAAAAACATGAGGCAAAGGCCACAAAGAAAGACTTACCATTTAAAACCAAGTTTTTTGAGTGATAATGTTGACCTTGGTTTGAGTGTCAATGAGTATGTAACATATTGATCATCCAACTAGTGTAGCATCAATTAACATTTCTTGGTCATATCTAATGTTTTGCACATTTTTAAATTTTCACTATCTTACTAGGTGTTTCATGGGAACATCAATTTTCGCCACTATTTTTTGTATTAACTAGTTATTAATCATATGAATAATCCCTTATAAATGTAATAGCACCAATATGTCATAAATTTCATTTCCAACATCTTCCTTATAAGTTCTTAACTAGAGTGCTTCTCTAGCCTTAGCCTCTAAGTTGTGAGTGTGATGAATATAATCATTGGTTAAAGGATCCTCATGATGGATTTATCCTTTAGCCTTAGTTCATATCCTATTAAAACCTTTTCAATTGAGTATTTTACTTGATACTAAGTGTCAATGTCAATCTATATCATGACATTATGTTGGCATGGGTAAATTAAAATGAGTATAATTTGCTATTATTCTTAATAAAGTATAAAATAAATGAAATTAGAGTCAAAGAGGCACAAGAGAGGAAGAACCAAGGATAATTTGGATATACTTTATAGGCATATGAGATAAGAAGGAAAATCAAGCCATTTTTTATCAAAGATATCATTAATGTCTCCTTAAGAATTATTATTCTTATTCTCTTTATTTATTAGTCATATCATTATTTTTTAAGCTATCTATTATTTCCATTAAGCTATTGCTACAAAGTTATTATTGTCAAAGAGTATGTAGGTCTTGTGTTTATCATAGGAATACATACATCAGTTAGATACTGAGGTCTTGAATCCACTTCCTACCATTGTAGCTTGTTTTTTTTCCTCCACAAGATATGGTGATGGGATTCAAACTCTAGTCACTTTTAAGATGGTGGTTAATATCTTAAAAGTTGTGAAATGGATTATAGATCAAGATTTATAATTTTATGATCTATAGTTTTTTAGCATCAACATTAGAATCTATTGTCAGTGGCATCTATGTAAACTTATATACTTGTATATCTAGCATTATATAGTTGCTTACTATTTTATTCAATGAAATATGATGGGGATTTGATGTCATACAAGATGTTAGAAAAGTATGTATTTTCACTATATTAATTTTTGATGAATGTGAATGGATACATGATAAATGAAGATGACATATTCAATATCCATTCTAAGGACTTGTGAATTTTTAGCCTTAAATAAAGCTATAGTCTTAGGTACAAGGACAAAATTACTAGCCATATCTCTCTACATTATCTTAATAATTTGAAGGGTATCAACATTAAGTTTATGTTTTTTTGGCCAACCATTGATGGATTTGAACTCTAGGGGAATGATTTGGAGTTTTATTTATAAATTTTTATTATCTCTTTGATAATTTTATTGAATGCCCAGAGTGTGTTTATGACCTCGACTTCAATACTTTCTCATGGCCTAAGCATAACTATAGGGTTTGCTTCTAGGTTTAGGGTTAGGGTAAGTTTGGTGTGGATCATTATATTTAATGTGTATATTATTATTTGGATATTTTATATGATGGTCTTTTATTATGATAAATAATATTTATGAGTAATGAGATCTAAAACAAATGAAAGTATCTACATTTTTTGTCAAATTATTAATGTATTTGGGGTTGTTTATAGTAGTTATTTATAATAGAGTGGTGACTTAGGAAAGATTATTTGTAGAGTATGAGTAAATTAGCTACCTAAAAATACATTTTTAATGGAGAAATTTTTAAAAAACTTGATTTAATAGGACCTTTACATGTCTCAAGATGAGACATCTACTTTAGTCCAGGTGAGTGTTAACGTGAGTAAAGGAAACTAATTATAATTTGTCATTATTTGTAATAAAAAATAAACTAAATGAAATTGTGTCAAAAAGGATTCAAAGAGGAATGAAAGAGGAAGATTCAAGGATAAATTGGATATATTTTATAGGCATATGATAAAAGAAGGAAAATTGGGCCATTATTTAATAAAAGACATAATTAATTGATTCATTTAGAGTTATTCTTATTTTTATCTTCACTTATTATTCCTAGCATTATTATTTTAAGCTATCTATTCTTTCCATTAAACTATTGTTAACAAATTAAGTTGTATCCCTTTAGTCAGTTTGTGACTTTTATCTTTCATACCTAGTGGTCTTTAGGGTACAAAATACAAATAATCAGAGCTCCCTTCTTAGACTTATCATGTATGCAATGGGAAATGCATTAGATCTATAAACTAATCCTAGCTCAGAGAAGATAGATCCTACTTACACTTCTAATTGGGGATACATTAGATAATCAAGGTCATGACCAATACAGACCTATTCGACCTAATCAAGGGATCTCTTATCTTAATAATGTTACTAAGGAGGGTTTCACATCCTCTGGTAAAAAAAAACTATGCAATAACCCTAACCAAGTCCTATGTTTTCATATTTAATAAACTAACAACAAGTAAAAATCTAATCTAGTGCTCACCAAAGTTTTTGGCACAAAGTGGGGGTAATAAACACTAAAAGTAAACATGAATATAATGCATATACTTGTGTCAATGTATATGTAATCCTAATACATGGAAGAGAGTTTAAAATTCATATCTATCTACTCTTACAAAGGAGGAACAAATTTAGTAACACTTACCTTTTAAGTTGAACCTATCAAGCCTCAATGTCTCCCTTGGCCAAGGTGCTTCACAAGAAGTTATTATGGTATGTAAGGATGAAAAGGACAAATCAGATCTAGGCTACATGACCTATCAATTCATCTAAAAGACTTCTCCACAAGATAATATATGTATTTACAAATAAAGTATGAAATCCTAAGCTTGCTCCTCATGTAGAATAATGGATAACTGGATGCATGATATCTCTTACTTCTTCTTCTCTTCTCTTAGAAATGGAAAAATTATTATGTTTATATAGGTGAATCTAACCTCAAACACTTTTGAAATTTTTGGCCAACAAAGTTAACATAATCAACCTAGTATTGCAATTGACAAAAACTAACTAGGTCATGGACTAGGTCAGTTAGGAGCTGACCTAGTAACTAATATGTTTTGTCAATAAGGATACAAGCTTGATGTGGTTGACATGGTCATCTAAACTATCAAAGAGGGGATTAGGTTAGGGAAAAAATTAATGAAGGTGGAAAATGACTAGAGGAGAGTGCAAAATATGAGGCAAATCTTAGGGGAATGGTTTTTAGGAGACAAATGTGTAAATAGAAAGTGGAAAAAGGGGAAATAATCCTATGAAGAACCAATGGTTTGTCCATCCCTTTATTTTTTCACCCCTTAAGTCATGCACTTAGAGATATTGAGACTCAATAGGGTTTTTAAAGATAAAAATCATCAATAATTGATAAAATTTTGAAATATTATGTGTATATATATGTCCTAAGAAGCTCATCACATTTCACATAGGTGAAATAGGGGATGGTGATCTAGGAAAAGAACATCATGAAACATAAGGCTGATGTTAAATAAATTTTAGTAAGGAGTAAATAAGATAAATGAAAGGAAAAAATTGAAGAACACATACCTTTAATTACCTTAGTTTTGATGATAAATAAGGAGATGTGAGAGATGTGAAGGCATCCAATGTGAACAACATTAGGTGAACCTATAGATATTAGTGAAACAGAGAGAAAAATTAGATTTTGACAACATATACATGTAATAGTTAAAAATATTCTCTATGACATCAAGATTCCAAAACATTTTATGGTTTGGAAAAAGAGTTAGTAGAATCAAAGATATGATTAAAACAAGGAATTTGATGGTAAATGTTTGAGGGTAAATAATTTTGAATAGTAAATATAAGTAGGGTTGAAAATAATTCATTTTCTATTATTTTCTATTTTGAGAAAAATAGAGATTTGAAAAACCTATTAAGAGTATAGAGAGATAAGATGGTGAGGAGATGACAACTGAGTTGGGGAGGATGCATAGCAGCTGTAGTGAGTGAAACACATGTAAGTAACTAAAAATTTTCAAAAGTTTGAGCATTTTTATTTGAAATTAAGTATTTTATATAAAATTTTCAATTATTCAAAATATAGATACTGTAATGAAACCTAAGAAATTTTTAGGGACACTATGGGTCAAATAAGGAATTAGGTAGGAAAGGGATAGAGTAATAAATACCCAAGGCATTTATGGTAATTCATCAAAAAGTCATTGCAATAAATGAACAAGGTCAATCAAGTTGACTTAGTCTATAGAAGACAAAAAATTTAGTGGGTTGACTTAGTAGTATATGGTTGACTTAATTTTTTATTCTAAGGGTAGTTGACTTAGTACTATAGGACTGACTTAGTTATTTCCTAAGTGGTTGATATAGTATTACTATGCAAAAAGTGTCTAATATAGTATTGTTAAGCCACAAGGTTGCCACCTTAGTACTAAAAAGGCTGATTTAGTTTTAAAATAGGTCAATTTGATTTAAAAAAATAAAAAATTAAAAAAAATATAGTTTATTTTTGTGAAATATGAAAGAATGTATTTTTATTATGAGTGACATAAAGGTTTAATACATCCTTTTTTGTTTGATATTTAATAAAGACACCAAATATTTTGGTGATTCATTGATGCTTCATAGTTATCAGATTTATTAGAGTGCTTTATGGATGTGGTAAGAGTTAGATTGGTCATGTTGGGCTTGAGAGGCATCATGGAGATGAGGCATATCTCAATGAGTGTTGATGTCATGGTCATATTCCTTGGAGCATGGGAGAATTTTACCAACACATTTATATGGGTGGTGGATGGGGATACCATAGAGGTAGGTATCACCTTGGAGGATGTCCATGCATTTCTTAGATTGCCTATAGGGGGATACCAATGATT
Organism: Torreya grandis; assembly: GCA_037957365.1. NCBI lineage: Eukaryota > Viridiplantae > Streptophyta > Pinopsida > Cupressales > Taxaceae > Torreya > Torreya grandis. The sequence continues at coordinate 2,977,712 of JARHVA010000919.1, forward strand.
ATAGGGACACTAGATGACCAAGAAAAGAGATGAGCACTAGCTAGATAGGTGACATGCTCAGATAAGATTTACTTGGGAATAAGGGTGAGCTTGTTTTATGTGTATATTTTACAAATTCAATATATCTAAAAGGTTGTAATAGGACTTGTGATAGCACAAGTAATATGTTACAAGTTAGATGGCAAGGTACCAATATGTCAATCCATTTTGGATTGGGGCACCCTTTTAACCTAGGGTTTATCATCTAGGTTTAAGTCATGCATGATATGTATGGTATGTTGTCTAGAGGGTAGAAGATGATGGGACTAATGGTATTACTATGTGCTTGGATATATGAGAGGTTCTTGGTGTATCATCTAGTTGGGTTTCCCCATGTGGTCGATGATCGATTACCTTGAGTTAAATGATGGAGATAAGATCAGGTGGTAAAGGTCATGACCCACATGCTATCACTATGAATAGTCACACAAAATATATTGTGTGGCATATTTATGCACATATTACAAATTTTTAGCCAAACTGGATGACTATGGTACTAGGTTTATCTTGATAGAAGATTACAAGTAATTATACCTAGTGAGTAGAGATGTAGATAGTGGCATGCTCTCTAAGAAAGTTTAGAATCCTAAAAATAGTAGCTCTTATAGTAGTGCCCACATTTTGGGCATGGCATGAGTGAGATCCAAGGGGAAGATGAGGAGGGGGAGTGCTAATTTAGAGACTAAAGATCATACCATGATATGTGAGATTATAGACTGGTCAAACATGATAGCCAGTAGCTGAAGGAGGAGAGGGTATGGATGTGGATATAGGGGTATATTAGGTACCAAAAAAAGATGATCAATGACCACCTCAATCATAAAACTAATGGATATTCTAGTGGAAATATTGGGTATAGAGGGTGGTTATCTAGGACGACCCATTAGTTGACCCACAGGAGAGTTGGTCGATAGAGGCACCACTAAGGAGAGGCCTACGATGTGTATGGGTGGTAATTATAGGTTTTTATATTATTTGGAGGCATCCCATAAATGAGGTGCTCAAGGGATGGGCTAATGGAGATACCATGCTTGAGAGATGAGTAGGTAGGGAGACAATGATTGGTGATGTTAGGATAGGTGATAAATGTTGTAATTTTTAATTTTTGTGATAAAATACTAGTTGTATATGATTGTAGATAGATATATTTTTATATGTATTTGTGATTTGATATCTATCTAGTTTGAATTTCTTAGATCTTATGGCTAAGGAGATCAAATGGGGATCCCTAGTCATGGTAACGTATCATGATATATTTGATGGGGTGTTGATGCCATATGACCCTATCATGTTGGATGATCTAGTGGTAACATCTAACCTAGCTCAAGAAAGCTAGCTTAGACTAGTAGGGGAGGCTATAAACTAGTTATAGGCACATGGAGATGGATTGCATCCCCTAGTAGGGATAGGATTAGGAGAGACATAACATTTTAGGCCTTATTTTAAGAGAGAGTCATGGATATGGATACCACTATCTAGTTGGGATAAGTATAGGTCTAGGTGGCCAACCTATAGGTATAGGTAGTAGGGTTGAGATATCAAACAACCTCATTACATCACACTATTTAGAGGGGATAATTCAATGCATATATGGGTAACATGGCTAGGCCACAATATAGACATGATGGGGCCCATCCATAGAGTGAAAGTGATGTATTTTTGTATTATTTCTATTTAAAACACATGACATATATATATATATATATATATATATATATATATATATATATATATATATATATATATATATATATATATATATATATAATTTTGATAGTTTAATGGTGATCTTATGGGTTATATTTTGGTTATGGTTGTGGATGCATGGATATATTTCATTCTAGCACACATATTTTGATTTTATTATATATGATATAGAAAATATATGTGTGGTTTTTTTCTTTTCTAACATTATGTAGTATACATGCATGGTTAAAAATAAACAAGAAAAAAGACTTGGAAAAGTATAATTAATTAAGAAAACAAATGCACTATGAACTATATCATGATGGGAAATGCATAATAGAAAAATATGACTAATTATAATAAACCAAAACTATGTTAAACAAGAGGGCAAAAGGTTTTTAAACCATGAAAAATATTGGCACCAAATTAAAACAAGTAAAATCACACGAAATCACATTGGGAAGTATGAAAATAATGTACTAAAATGAAAAGCACATGAAAGACTAATGGTACAAAAAAAAATCAATTAAGTCAATAAATCATACTAAATCATGTTCATAAGTATAAAATATAAATAAAATTGATAAAATGGTCTTAAATTAATCACACTAATTTAAGTTGGGAAGTATGAAAAAGTTAAGAAAAGTGGTTGTATTCTTACATACAAATAGAAAATAATAAGATAAAAGTGAAAGATTACTGACTAAAGCATAAAACATACTAAATAAATATGGGAATCATGTCAATGACATGTAACTCATAATCAATCACATCTTATCTCATATTTAACATAAGTAATTTCATTATGACTGGGATATTGGAAACTTTTGTGAGGAAGGCTAGGTCCTATCCATGGTATTATACTAAAAATCATAAATGGAACACCAATGAGGTGGAAACAATGTGAAAAAATGGTAAAAGGGGATGTTTTGAATGGTAATGTGAAAATTTGGTAATCTGTGAGGAAGGTCTAGTGCTTTCCAAGGTCTTACAATGCAACTCACAAATGGAATCCCTAGGGGAGTGATTAGTGAATAAAAAAAATTATTGAGGGGAAATATAAGGATTATAAGGAGTGAAAAAGGTAATGTAATAATCCTAACATAGGTGTATTATTAAAATACCTTAGGAGAAATGAGGCACACTAAGGACATAAGAAGACACTAAGTGACTAGTGACCATCAATATATAGAAGATACATGTTCACTATAAGCACAAAGCTACGTAGGAAAATAAGTGTGATACTAAGATAAACTAATGTTGGAAGTTTTGAACAAGAAAATTAAAATGGACCTACCTTCACAAAACTTGTTTTCCATCCCTTAGGACCCTCTATAGAGTTTTTGGTTTACTATGAAGATTGGGTACTTACATGAAAAATTAGGTAGCACTATAAGATTTTTTTTATTCTCCTTTTCTAATCTAATGGTCTACCGCACCCCAATGGACCTTAGATCTATCATGAGACCAATTTTGGAGTTTTATATTTGATTAGAAAGAGGAAATATGCTTAGAGTCACATCTTTTAAAGTGTGATTTAACTTTTTAAAGTTTTAAATTTTGCCTTTTAGAACATTACCTCTGGTTAAATTATTTGGCTTTTGATTATTTTATGGCTTTTAAGATTCCTCCTCTATATGGACTTGGAATTACCAATCATGAGAGATAGAGTGATACAAATGAATGAGCTTTAGGCTTTGGATAAAGGAAGCTATGTATCCAGAGATATGAGTGACTAGAACACTTAGGCTTAACTATGAACTATCATATTATCTCAAGTCTCAACCATGTGTATCCTTAGTTTATGAAAGGGAATAAAGGTAAAGAAGGGAAGATTCATAGTGGACTAGTAAAAGGATATTGTAATGAGATGAATTTTTTTCTAACTGATCACATGGTCAATTAGGCTAAAGGAAGTATGGTTTGTATAACCAAGTCATAATAATAGTTAGTTATGTTTATAGAAAAAAGATAGTAAACAATCATGAAAAAAAACAATGTAACCATAAGAAATGAACTCAAGAAGAACAAGATGTAATTATGAAAAATAATCCATAATAGAACATAAGAATAATAATGATGGAATAATAAACATGTGGTGTAAAAAAACTCACCATGTAAGATAGATAAGAATATGGCACAATGTCAGATGATAAAAATAGATAAATGTAAAGTTTGAGCACACATCTAAACAAAATGAGGAAAAAAATGTAAGAACAACATTATTGTGTTCATAATTATTGATATATTTTTCCACACACATTATCCATAACATCTAATAAGTCTCTATAAATTTAAACTCAGACTACAACCAAAATTTCATCAATACTTAGGGAAAGTTGAGAAAATAATTCATATTGAATCTCCTCGATACAAAATGTAGGAATACTTAAAGGATCATGAAGATGAGGGCTATCATGTAGGGGATTCTCAAGAAAAGGAATGGGAATGTATTTTATTAGAGATGAATGGGTCACTGGTAGGGAATGTTCCAATAAGGAAGGAGTTACTAATAAAGAGGGATCCATGATTGAGGGAAGGTCCATGGGGGAAGAAGGGGGAGCCTTATTATGAGAGAGACGTATGGAAGGAAGGTTATTAGGCATAGGAATGATTATGAGGTGATCCTTAAGATGTTACTAAAGGATTAATCATCATTTAGTGATGTGTACCACATTGGTACCAAATATAATATACCTCTCCACACTACAAAAGTTATTCAGGTAACACTTTTGGGGGAGGTATAACCTTGTATGTGGGTTGAGGAGTGGTGGGATGTAAGGTGTTTATATATTGTCACAACTTATGACAATGTATGGATGAATTACTATATATGCCATGCAAGCAACATATATGATTTTGAGTAGACCTTGTAGGTGTCCTCATAAGAGGAATAAAAGCAAAAGGTGAGGAAGGTTGGTACATTGAATAGTCTCTAGTCTAGTGACCAAAAACTTTATGAATTTCACAATATGGTTGATCATCCCATTGGGTGGGAAAAGGATAAAGTTTTTTTAAAGGGAGAAAGCCATCACCAAGAGAAGGTGGGGCTGGTGGAAAGACTGGGCAAGGCTCAACTAAAGGAGTAACAAGATCATAAATAAGAAGTGACTAAATTACAGAGGGAATGGGAGTAAGATCTAAACCAATCTCAACTGAGGAAGGGGAAGGATACTTATAAAATTGAAGTAAAGTTGCAAGAATCTCATGGATAAGTCTTCTAGAAGGGTCCTAGTATCCAGTAAAGTGATAAGGACCAGTCATAACATGATCCATAAGCATACTCCTATGAGGTTATTCAAGAAATAGAGGTGTGCACACCATCTCTACCATGTGATCAAGAGGAAATTTTTTAAAATTAGGAATGATATAGGATGGACTACTAGAATATATATTAAAACACTTAATCAAAGAGGAATAATAACTAATAATTTTAACATCTTGGGCTTGAACAAGACCTCCTAAGAATAGATCATCTAAGGTATCGCCATTATCATAATCAAGTGTATGAAGATCAATGGCAAGGTAAGGATGTCTTGGTCATCTGATGTGGTGTGATGAATGGAATGTCGATTCTTAGTTAAGATAATGTATATCATCACAAGGTGCTTGATGGGAATGAGGTTATAAAGAAGGGGGAATATTATAAATGAGATGAGGTGAGAGATTTAAGGTTTTAATCTTTATATTGATCTCATTAGTCTCATCATCATTATAATCTAGGAGGTTAGGGGGTATATTACTAATGAGTTTAAGGTGACCATTGTAACCTCAGGTAGAAGTGATAGGAAAGTTAAACCATTGAGATTCATGAAATGGAATATTTGGTAAGGGTTTAATTGTAAGAATAGTGAATACACTATGGGCTTTGAATTATTCAAAATTTCAAGGATTAGTGTCACCTTGAATCTTATAGATGACTCCATTGTGAGGAAATTTGACACATTGACAAAGGAAAGAGACAACTACTCTCATGTGATGATTCCATGGCCTACCAAGAAAAATGTTATAGGATAGAGGAAAGTTGAATATCATCACCTTCATATGAATGGTGATAGGTGGGATGGTAATGCAGAGCCATACACAACCTAAAGGAGGCATTTGCCTTTGGTCATAGCATTAACATGTGTTGTATGTGGATTTAAGATTACATTCAGAATATCTAAGGTTTTTTATAGAATTGAGAGTGGCAACAAAAGTGATATAACCCTCATCAATCAAGGCATGCTTGACTTAGATATCACTGATTTGGATATTAATAAAAAGATGAGGATCATCCACATGAATTAGAATATCATCAGGGATCATAGAAGCAATGGGTAATTTGAGAGAAAGAGAAGTGTCAATTTTTTCATCAACATGTATGGGAATTCCTCTTTACACTATTTTAAAATGTTATCTTCTAATTTGGATAAGGTGTCTTTTCATCCTACTATGGGAGGATGAGGGATGTTCATTTCAAATAAAAGATGTATAAAATGATTTGGTGATGCAGAAAGGTTTGCATAAGTTTGAGAAATGGAACTTGAGATGGGAGAGTATTAATATCCATAATATGATCCCACTCATTATAATCCATAAGGGGAGTATTATAAAGAGGTGCATATTGTTAAAAGAGGTCCTTAGAAGTAGGAGCTGAAGTGCATGTGAATTTATGTTGATAAGATGTAGAAGATTTAATTGAAGGGCAAGTGTGTTGATTGTCTTGAGAAGATGGGGTGGTTGATGCAGGTTTGGTTTGAGATAGATTAGAATAAGTGTTGATAGAATTTTAAGTATCGTTAGTGATAAGTAAAGAGTCTAGAGGAATGGTAGAAATGGTATGAGAAGTGTTATCTAATGAAGATGTTGGAATTGGTTTATCAAAATATATAAAGTATTATTTCCCTAACTTTGTTAGGTGAGTTAGAGAAGTGTCTTGGATAACATTAAATGTGTGAGGTAGTTGAGGAATGTGGATGGGATGGGGATCAATGAAAGCAACCAACCTTCTTATATTAGTCATATTGACCACATTCTCTTTAGGAGTGGGGTGAAGAAGATTGTCAACATTATTGGTAGAAGGTGTATTCTTGTCTTGGTTATCTTGGTGATTTGGAAGGGTATCTTTATATATGGACAAATGAACATTATCCTAGTTCAAATATTGATATTTAGTTTGTGTTTCATGGGATTTGGAGGCAATGTCATAGGCTTGTTGAAATTTATGAATGATATAATCATGATAAAAATTAGGACTAAGAAGGAAATCCATAGCCAAATTATTAATTTGTCTACAAGCCTCATGAGAATGACCCTAAATAGCATGAAACCATCAAAATTTATTTTGATCATACCAAGATTTCATGGGATGAGTCGGATCAAATTATCCCAGAAGAGTCTTAGTAGATATTTTTTTAATTCTACAAAGGATAATTTTTTATGAACATTGATGTTATTTGTTGATGGTAAATAAGGATTAGTGATGTGGTATGGAGGGGAAGCTCATTTGGGTGTCTAATTGGGAACAATATCTTGAATAGTATGAATGGTATCATAAGAATTAGTGACACCATCATTTGTAA
>JARHVA010000919.1:2990000-3067500 GCA_037957365.1 Torreya grandis
AAATCAATCATATCTCGAAGAAGATAGATCCTACCTACACTTTTGATTAGGGATACATTATAAAATTAGGGTCATAACCAATATGGATATGTTAAACCTAATCAAGGGATATCTTACCACAATAATGTTACTAAGGAGGGTTGTAAATCCTTTAATCAAGAAAAACTACATAATAACACTAACTAGGTTATATGTTTTCATATTCACTAAACTAATTATAGTTAAAATAACAATCTAATCTAATGTTCACCAAATCTTGTGGTACAAAATGGGAGTAATAAACACTAAAATTAAACTTGCATAGAATATATATACTCACAACAATATATATATATATATATATATATATATATAGTCCTAATGCATGGAATAAAAATACAAATGCATATCTATTTACTCTTATAAAGGAGGAACAAAGTTAGGAATACTTACCTTTAAAGATGAACCCATTGAGCTTCAATCTATCCCTTGGCTAAGGTGTTTTACAAGAGGCTATTGTGGTATGTAAGGATGACCAGGATAAATCATCTCTAGGATACACAACCTATCAATGCATCCAAAATACTTCTCCACAAGACAAGATCCATATCTCAAAAGAAAGTATGAAACCCTAAGCTTGCTCCTCAAGTGGAATGGTGGATAATCAGATGCACAATATCTCTTACTTATTATTCTCTTCTCTTATTAATGTTGGAATTATTATGTTCATATAGGTGGATCTAACCCTAAATGCTTTCAAACATTTTGGATGATAAGGTCAACTTGGTTGACCTAGTATTGTAATTGACAAAAACTAACTAGGTCATGAACTAAGTTAGCTAGGGGCCAACCTAATCCTTAATAAGTTTTGTCAATAAAGATAAAAGGTTGATGTGGTTGGCATAGTGTAAAATGTAAAAAAGGGGTTTAGGTTAGGGAAATGGATAATGAAGGTGGAAAATGACTAGAGGAGTGTGCAAAATAGGAGGGAAATATTAGGGGAATGGTTTTTAGGAGACAAGTGTGTAGATAACAAGTGGAAAAAGTGGCAACAATTTTGAAAAGCACTAGTGGTTTACCCACACCTTTCCTAGTGTACCCCTTAGGGCATGAACTTAGAGAGATTAAGACTCAATGGGTTTCTACAAGATAATGAGTGTTACTAATTGATAAAAAATTTAACATGTTATGTGTATATATATCCTTTTATATTATTTTTCATAGAGATTTGGGTACTCTTTCGATCATTTATATTTATGACAAAACCCACTAGTTGGAAGATTTGGGTAGTCTCTTTAATAGTTGTATAGGGAAACACACCTATGACATGTTTTAGAGGAAACCATATATCACCTCTTAAATGGTATGAGAACTAACCACTATATTTTTCCCTTAGACCTATTTTTATGGGATGGTCATTGTCTGTCATGTTCCTCATTTTCATGCCTTATGAATCTCATCAATCACTTGATAATCCTTGATATTTTGGGTGGAAGTATCAAAGATTTTAAAATTCAAGGATACCTTTTAAAAAATTGATTTTTTATTATGGTAAAATTTCAAACATCATGTCATTCATGGAAAATTTCATAGGACTCAAAATGGCTTGAACATGTTACCTAAGACAATTTCATTATTGTGTTGCTTGACTTCATAGTCACTACACCATAATCCACTATGTGTTTCATGTGTGTTATTGATATTATTGAGATCATATAATATATTTATGCCTTCATAAATATGTTAACATCCATTCCCATACTTCTTATGGTATCAACCCTTAACATTGATTAGAATGACTCATGTGGGTATGTTAATGTTCTAATTAAAAATGCTCATTCAAAATGAAAATGTGGGCCTCCCATAAACCATTATACATTTTATACTATATGTATTTCAAACAAGATATTTGAGATCAAGCTTTTCAATATCATCATAAACATGGGCACTCTTAATCATTTCCTACATGATCTCCTTTAGATTATAAATACTTTACCATTCAAATTATAGAATATCAAATTCCTTCAAGAAACCCACCATAAACTAGTAATAGTCTATAATATTTTCATTTGGGTCATACTTTTGATACAAAGTATGTGTGAAATACAATTATGTGGTGTAAAACTAGTTTTTTTCCCTCTCTATAGTAATAACAACCTTAAGTCACCATGTGAGCTCACTTTTATGTACATGCACTACAACATTTTTTGAATCTTTTTTACTCTAAAAATCTCAAGTACATCTCATAGATGACCTATTTAGGAAAAAATGGCTATGATAATAATTTCACTTCTACATATAAGATACTAGATGTTTATTTAGAGATTGATCTTTGGCCACCTCTTGGGTTTCCTTCTTCCATACTAGCCATATTTCCTCCTTACATGGGCATTAATATGTTATCCATAATTCCATATTATGGCATACTTGGGTTGGTACCTTGAGTCACTTTTGTGACACCACTAATTGCCATTATTGAAGTTTTACTTATCTATGGGATTGGATTATCAACCCCTACTGGTGTAATTCCTATCATTTTTTGGGTATTGTTTTACACTAAATTTTTCAAATTAGGTCCCAAAGGCTTATATGGTATTATATATTTTATAATTATTATTTATACTTATCTCTTTAACTCTTCAACCTGGTATAAATCATCACAATATTTTCTTTTCAAGTGACGCATGGGCTTACACTTTAGGTAGACATTGGGTATGCACTTATTTTTCTATAGTGTTCTGAAATTTCTTATGGTTCAAAACAAGGTAAAATTCCTTCTCCAAAATTTTTGAATGCTCATTGATGTGTTTTCTATCCTCATAAAAGTGCATTTCCTCAATGTGATATATATCCACATGCCATCCCATTCCTATGTGGGTCCTTGTGGAATCTCTAAAACTTATCTCTCCCCTTTCTTTAGGGTCCTTGGTGATAATTATGTATTTCCAAACCTCATCGTAATTATGTTTTCTAAGTTCATGTTATTTTAGGTTGTTCATGATAAATTCTAACTCTTATATCCTTATCAACATGTCTGAAACATATCCAATCTTTGTATTCTACCATATACATATCTTACATACAAAATAAACTTATCCAACCAAAGGTATATTATAAATTCGATAATATAGCATGATTTTATTGAATTTCAAAGGAATTTTTACAATATAAGAACCTATAGGTTCACACAAAAATTAATATTCATCTTATTCATGATATTAATATGTCAATACTATGAACTCTATCAAATAGATTTTTAAAGTGTCATGCCACCAAACATCAATGACTATAGTATACATGGTATCTATGTGCTTCAAATATTCTAAACATTATTTGGTATAAGGTAATTTAATCCATAGTTTATACTCCTTCCCATAACATAAAAAACAATACATGCATGTAAATGTCTAATAAGCCCAATAAAGAAAACTTTGTATAATAAATTGTGAAAATTATATTTGACCCACTCCTTGGGTTATAACTATATGAGGTTATGATGATTAATATCAAAATCACACTTTATATTCTCCAAACATTACTCAATATTTTATAGTGATATATATTGATTCATCTCTTCTCACCATCTCAATAACTCATTCAATTGTGTCCTAGCAATGTAGCCAAAAACTTTTGTTTTTTTTGCGTACACCCTAGATTCTACACCATGCACATACCAAAACACTTAGAAAATTACCATTGAAAAATATTAAGCTAATGAATAGATAAATTTCCTAAGTCATAATAGTACTAATTCATAGATGGTTCAATTTCATGAAGATGACATTGATGTACTACCTTGATAGTCAACAAAATGTGAGCACAAACTAATACTTGGTTTACTCATAGTAAATTTTTATAATCTAATTTAACCTAGGATTACACGTAAATGCTTTGACACACAATTATATATTCATGAACCATTTATAAACTAATAAAAAACCCATTTCATAAATAGAGAATAAAAATTAGAGAATCATTTGATAAAGATTTTACATCTCATTTAAATTCTCAATGTAGTACAACAATTGATAAAAAGTCACTAATTAACAATTGTTTACAATTTTAGAAACAAAAAAATAAAAACTTTAACATACTCTCCATATTTTAATGAGATAATATTAGATTTTGTATAATTTAAGCACCACCTTATAATTACATATAATTAATGTGTGTCCCTTAGGGTTCCCAATTTCTATATATAATAGTGTTAACTATTTTAATTTCAATATCCTAGTCCTAACATACCCTTATATTTATGCCATGATGCTCTATAATCACTCAATGTTTGTTTATTATATTTTTTTGTCTTAATGGATAATTTCTTAGGTCATTCTATCAGCCTAGCCTATAACTCCTTATTTCACACTTTGGTTTTTGTGTAACCTCCTTCCCATTATTTATAATCCTTGTTCTATGTTGACCAATCTAACATCATTAGTACATATCAATCCTTAGTTAATATTAAATTTAACACTCTCAAGTTTTTTTTACATAACACTATTTTATCCTAATATTTCATTAAATATATTTAGACTTCATCAAAATGGATTCCTAATCCTATAAAAATTATTACTCTATGTTTTATATTCAAAATGCATGCATAATTTATTCCATCCAATCTTCAAAAGAGTGGGTTCATATACTTATCTAAAATTTGGGTCAAAATGGCCTCTAATGTTTAGATCTAAGGCACACTTAGCTCCTATTGGATCCTAATTTGGATCCATTAAATTACATTTCAAATTTATCCTAGTTGACTTCACTATGACTCAATATGATAGTGATCTTGTATAACTCTTTGGTGTACTATTTGACACTCAAGTTCTTCTACCTTAGGTTTTACAATTTATTGAATAGCTCCATCTAATAGACTTCTCAAAAAACAAATTATTTCAACTTTGTGACCATAATATTCCATCCATTTATCTTATTATTGCCTTTTCTATGAAACTAACTCTACACTTATCTCCACCATATCACCACATGACCCTTAAAATTGGTATATACAAACCTCATTTTTTTCAAGTTTTTAATCTCATCAAACTCAAAATATACTTCTATGTTGGTGAGTCAATAAATGAGATATTCTAAGCTTAAACAACCCAAAAACCATAGCATGTCTAATTTTGTGTCTCATTTAATTAGTAAAATAACCTTCAATACCTTTCTCTTTCCTACAACCATTTACAGTGTGATTTTATTCTATTTTCTCACACCTTTTACACATTTCTCCTATTTAGCATCGCTTGGATCATCTCTTGGCATGAAAATTCATTATTTATCTTATTTCATAGTATATAATCACATCATCATGGATTGAAACATGTCCATCACCTCATTTATATTACATCACATTTCCCTCCATGATGCCTCCTCAAACTCTCTTTGATGGCATAATTTCAATCTCTATGGACACTACTACTATAATAATCTTGATTACAATCCTAGGTAGATAGTTTACTCACTCTTCACATTTTTCAAGGTTCCAAAACTTCACTCTAATACCATAATAATTCTATCAGGGTTAAGGGGCTCATTTAATAACTTCCTAATACCATGTATCTAGAGTAACATCTTCACGTAATACTAAAAAAATAAGCCTAAAATTTTAAATTCATACTATAAATAGAATGTATCTTTCATACATTTACATTCAAGGCCTTATCTATAGGATAAATCTGATTAAAAATCACAAAATATTCATTCTTTCATATACCATAATGGAATAACTCTCAAGAAACTATACACTTATTCTCTCATGTATATGGACTCTAGTTCATGATTCGCATTCTCTCTTCCTCAAAATAATTTAGTAGAATTTCCTTACAGTTTTGTACTATAATGGTCAAGCTCAACCCTATATCTCCTTATATATTTTTTTGGTCTTTTTAATATTCCTTGTTTTTTCCCTTGTTAGTACAATGACCTCCATTCTTTATGGTTATGTTTATTTCCATTATTTGAATTCAAATTTGGTCAAATTTGGTGGTTTGGTTTTGGTATCCTTCCAACTACCTATTATTAAATTATTTATTTAACTGTAATTTTGAATTCACCTAATACCACCTTAGAACCCTATAGTCTTCCTAATATCTATGTTATTAATATGGTAGCTAGTTATAATTCCTCTTGATAATCTTATACTAAATGTTTAATTGATTTATTTGTTATTTTTCTATTCCTTTACTTATTTTATGTGTTGATTCTATTATACATGTTCTATATTATTTCAGACTAATACTTAAATAATATACACATGTTTCCTATTAAGTGACATGTTTTTACTTCTTATGCCTACATCATGTCACCTTGTACAATTTTTTATGATCAAATTTGTGCACCTTGTATAATGTTTCACCTTTTTTTCTCCTTTACTTAAGTGTGTTATCTTATATGCTTAGATTCCTTGGTGTCTATGATTTAAAATTTTACTTAGGTATTGTAAGATTAGTATTTTATTAAGATGCGCCTGCATTAGTAATTAAGTGTATATTTAGGAAAGTACACTCTAGTTACAAGACTACCCTCAAGTCTATTTGGACCAACAAAAAAACTACATGATAATTTCAAAAAACTATACTCCTCTATAGAGATCAAAAATATATTATTATTACATTCTTATAGATATTGGGGTATAATATCTCTATAGATATCATGAGGTCACCTAGATTTATTATCTAGGATTTTGAAACCTTGAAAAATAAATAGAATAACATGGAAAACATATGTCTCCTCAAACATGAGATCAATGAAATTATTCAAAAGGATCTTCAATTTCCTCTTTTGTCTATAGATAAGATACATAAGAACATTAATTTATTAACACATACTATGTAGTTTTTCCTAAACATTATAGTTAAATATCCACCATTCTTATATAAAATATTTGGATGTAGGTATAGTATTACCCTCTCCATGGTTGGGAGTGATACCAACCATGGAGAGTGAAAACCATTTATCTATTGATAAATTCAATCCCTTTTTTCCCCTAAAATGGTCGAGAGCCCTCACAATCATGGAGAGGGATGATAACATACTATAATTCACAATATCAATATGGAAATTGATATACCATGTTTGGAAGCATAGTTGTGGGATCTCCCAACCATAGCAAGGGAAATTATTTTCCCTCCGACCGATGGTTGGTATCCCTTTAAATGATGGAAAATGACATCTCCATGGTTACCAAGCTATGTATAAGTGACCAAGATTTCATTGAAATATTTGTAAATGAAAAATACAAGTGGACATGATAAGAATTCATGTGTTTAAATATCCCAAAGGTTTTCAACTTTATTAGGATAATAATTTGGAATTTAATAGAAATTTTCAATGTATGAGTTAAAATTTTTATTTAGTTTAATAAGTTAAAAATTATTATTTGAATTGGAAAATTTGATTTGATTAAGGTAATACCACTTTTTACTAGTGTAGGATCCATCCAAAGAACATACAAGAGGATTGAATATCCCATAAATCCAATAATTGAACCCAAAGGCATAGTCTAAAATATTACATAAATAATAAAAGGGTAAGAAAGAGCATGAAATTTAGTACATAAGAAAGAATACAATCAGAATATAGAGATGAGTAGGAGCTAGTCAAACCCTACAATAATAATCCATCATGGCATAAAGTCTAACCAAGTAAATAATCACATTTCAAACATGAACTTGGACCACTTTCAGGCAAGGACTAAGAGGATTTATATCTGGTTCTAACAATAAAGGCTAAATCCTTTTTATTTTATCCAAAAGGATGTGATTACAAATGTTGAAAGGGAGGAATGGATTCCATCCCATCTCATAGGTTGTCAAGTCACAAGAGATCCCTAAAATAACCAATAAATGTGTATATCTATTTCCTTATCTAAAATCATGACTTCGAAAGAAATCCTCAAAGAAATTCAAAAGAATCTGAGCATCTAAAATATCCTTTTCAATAGTCTAAGAGGTTTTAGACTCCTTTTTTATTTAGTTAATGATGTTAAGGGAGTCTCATTCAATATCAAACTTCAAAATTCCTTTATCATATGCAACCTTATTACCCTATAGAGTCACCTTGGCTTTATCAACATGATTCGATTGCTCACCCATTTTTCTTGCATAGGCAATCACAGAGTTTATGACTATCTCTTATAATCCCCCCCTTCCCACTAGACCAGAGTTACCCTTAGAAGCCCATCAAAATTGAGTTTGAACCAACCCTGCACTAGGGAAGTCCATATAATTGAGGTTCGAGAAGAATTATTACTAAGACCATTGGAAAATTTGTCACTATCTACAACTCTTTTGTAATTATTTTTCCCTTTAAATTTTTAAGATTATTGTAATTGTTAATCATTTTACCCTAGAATCCTTGAATTTAAACATGTTAAATATAAAACTTATAGTCATGAGTCAAGAAAAATTTAAGTGATATAATAAATAATTATTTGAATTATTATTTAAATCATCAAACATTTATTGAAGATTAAATATATTGTATCTTGACTTTGTTATCTTTTTATGGTAATGTACATGTTTGTGAATACAATGGCAAAGTAGGATATGCTCTGATATGATTTAATTATATAATTTTTAAAATAATATCACATATTGATTTCACCCTATGCTAGATAAAATTTTAATCATTGATTAGTATAGTTATTATCTAATTACCATTACTTTAATTTGACAATTTTGACATATATTGGTATGGGATAGTGATAATGTTGAATAGTATATATTGTGTGACAAGATATATTTTGTTAAATTCTATACATTGAGGATGTATACTTATTAATTTTGTATCATTGGTTTATTATGACTTGAAATAAATACCTATTTATTGCAAGGTGGATGCAGGATAGGTCCTACCCTAAGAGCTTGACTAGGGAGAGCATCATTGAAGAGGGTCAGATAGATGGAGAGAATGGGGGAAATATTAGTGGGAAATGTTATTGACCCCACACACATGCATAGTAGATTATAAATGATATTTACGTAAAAAATATTTGTGTATTGTTTGTGATTATATTTGTGTGTGTGGAATTAATTTTAGTATGCATTTGATTTATTTAGCCTAATTGACTTGATTTTTGAATTTAAATATAGAAAATAAATATATTAGTGTTAATAGATGAAATTATCATGGAAAGAGTTATCTTTTAAGTAAAAGGAAAATTAATGACATAATTATCCTTATAAATAATATTTTATTAAAATTAAAATTATGTATGATATTTATTTGGAAATTAAGAAAATGATTTTATTATTATTTTAGATAAATTAGCATGTTTTGATATTAGTTGGTAAATAAAAGGAAAGAAAATGAATTAATGGAATTCAATAAATTTAGGACTTGAGTTAAATTCAATCTTAAATAACATGCATGAGTTTACTTTAAAAATAAGAAATAGATATAATTATTTATTGAGGTAAATTAGCCTTCTAGATACATTCATTAATTAAATTAAAAGTTGGTAAATGAGTCAACTTAAGTAAAACAAGGGAATTATAGTGTAGCAATTTAAAAATTTACATGAAGATAAATTTAGATCATCTAATTTACATGCAAGGGAAAAATAAAAATAAAAAGTTTCATGTAAGAAGGGAAGCCTAAAATTTAGGAAGAAAATTATCTTATAAATAAAGGAGAAGGTTTGGAGAAATAAACATAGACATTGATATAAAGAAAGGATAAGAAATTGGAAGAAGGATTTTGGAGGAAAATAAGAGAGAGGAAGTCTTCAATAAATATTCAGGTTAGTTTTGTTATAATTTTTCTGTGTGTGTTTGTGTCTTACTATATGTTAGTGTTGGGTATTGATAAAAAGAGGTCTGCATTTCTTTTTAAATATTCTATGGTTTTAATAATTAAATCTATGGTTATTAAAATTGGTTAAAACCCTACATTTATCTATGCAAACAAATATTAACCCTACGTAATTTCCTTTGGCTAGTATATCCTTATTGGATGAGCTTATTATGTCCCTTGGTAGAATTTAAAACTTAGACCATGTGTCATAATTAATTAAATCTTTGATTTTTCCTTTATACAACACATACCGTATATAGACCCACATGGAAATTTGTCAGGATGCATACTTTTTATTAGGCTCCATTTTTACTGTGTAATGCTAGTCTCTATAAATGAACATATGAGTCTTTTTATTAAATGGTAGGTCATTAAAGTAAACTACCAATCTATATCTTGAAATGTTGTCAATAAAAATGAAATTACATTGTCCATAGATGGAATCACCTAGTCCATAGATGAAATCTTCTAGCTCATAATAATAGAGTTGCGTATTAATCTTTTTTAAAACAATAAAAGTGTTGGGTATAGGTTTATTTTGGAATAATGTCAAAATTGAATCACATTTTAAGTTGTTTGATATAAAATAAAAAATAGATAAGTTATTCTAAAGTGTTGAAGTCATTATACCAATGTCATGAAGTCACCATAAGGCTATGTAAAAATCTGAGACACCGAGGTCTATTGATAAGCTATTGGGTATGATTGTAAATAGAATCATTGTAATTTATTTGTAGGAAATCAATGTGTGTTTTCTAGGAAAACACTAAGTCATATTTTAAAATGCCCAATCTCCTTTTTAAAATGCCCTGACAATTATTTTAAAGTGTTGAGTGTTGTATATGTTGAGTCATATTATCTAATTGGTTGTGTATGAAATTATATAGGGCTAAGTCAATGCATGAAGTGTTGAATATATGATGTAAGGCTTAGTTTTATATTTAATTAAATTGCTAAGACACTTACAAGTGTAAAAGTATTGAGTATTTGAAATGCCCAGCTTAAAATAAAAATAGTTGCTATGAATTTATATTAATATAATTCCTTAGAATGGAGGTAAATAAAATTAAAATTCCATGTTTAAATAGAATTAACCAAGTTTAGTATAGTGCTAAGTTTTAATATAATAAAAGTATATGTTGAGTCTTTATTCTTATTAGCAATGTTGAACTTCATTTAGAATAGCATTGTATTTGATATATAGAATGATGAAAAAATATATTATTAAATTATTGAGTATATTAATGTATTCACTAAGTATATATAGGGGATGCCATGCCAAAGTATAAAGTTGGGTATAGTCATTGGGATTTTAGCTGAAGACATTTAATAAATTGAAGTCAATTAATAATCATAGAAATCAATTATTAAATTTGCATAAGTCCTTTATAAATGCCAAGTCTCCTCAAGGAAACCATTATTTTTATTTGTGTGAATAAAACACTATGAATACTTATAATATCTAAGTTTATATCAACCTTCTTTAATTATGTTGGTAAGCATGTTGGGTTTTTTGTAATGTAATATTATGGCTGAGTATTAATTAAAAGTAAATCATTGCATGTATGCCAAAGAATGCTAGGTATTTAAATAAGATTTGTAATTATTTAATAAGTTTTGTAATTATTTGATAATCTACTTGTATATTTAAAATGCCTAGGGTTGAATCTTAAAAGAATAAAATAAATTATGTTTCCTCTTTAATGCAAGATCAAATGTTTGGTGGAACTCTATTTGACCTTGGATTCTTGAACTGTGACTTGAGTGAGTTGCATGTTGACCATGATTATCACGCGACCATATGAGAATAGTAGAATAGTTATTGATACTATAATAGTTGAGTTATTAAGATAATCAATTCATATATTTTTTTGTATTTTCCATATATATTGGGCTTGGGTATTCTTATGATTAAATAGGACATTTGATATTGTGCCTATATCAGAAATAATAGTTTTTTAGTGAGATAAAATGAAGAGGGAAACATTAACCAATTAAGTTTTATTCTTTAGATTAATTTGAGTTATAACATCATTTATCATTTTTGAGGTTATGATAATTATTAGTGGTGTTCTTCTTAAGTAAATACAAATGATTTATCTATAGCATAATAGTGTTCTGAAAACATGTTAGCTGGGTCAAATTTTATAGCATCATGAAATGATGATGTTGTGCATTATATTTTTTGAGAGTATTTTATATGTGTAAGTGATTGAAATTATAGAGGAAACTTATGCCTTGTGATGTGTGTATGGAGATATGTTTCATATTTTTATTATTGTGAAGAGAAATCCTATACTTGCTTTATTATTATGTTAGGGTGTAATATTGATGTTTGTGTTTAAGTCAGGTGCTCAAGTATAATGACCTATGATATCATGGTATGTCATAGTGTTATAAAAAATAAAAATTACCAGATGGTACATTATATATTTGACCCACACCTAAATAAACATATATGCATTGGTTATTACTTGAATAATATGTCTTGTATCATTTAGGTGTGCATACAATCTTGATAGTGAAAATGAATGTTGAGATAGAGTTATATGCATTATATGAATTATTTGTTATATTTATGATTGCTTTAATATGAGCATATTATTCTATGTATTTATGAATATTTGTATAACTGATTATGGAAAACTAGTAATAAAGTCTTAGAACACTAGACTATGGTGTAGCTACTTGAATCTTATTATAGTAGTAGTCTATAGTTTATTGTGTGTTTTACCTGGGTGGTATAAATAATGATTATTATTTATAGTTTGAGATTAGTTTTTAATGTAAGGATTATTCATGCATAGATGTTTATGTGTATATCTTGCTTTCTCCTTGTTTAGCTTATGATGTGATATTATTGCTAGGAGAATGTAATCTATATGAGTCTTTCAGTTATATACTAGGACATATATATTGATAATACTAATAGGTAGTGAGATGGATTCCACTACCCTAGGTAGTACCAACCTACCACCCTTTCAAGTTTTTAATAAGATATCATAACTAGGTGTCTACCCTTTACAAGTTTTCAACAATCCTGACCCCACTTGTCTTACTAGTCATCCCTAGTAAAAAATTCTTTACAATTTTTTTAAAATTGGTGCCTTGCATAGTACTTAGCTTGATGGAAGAGGCATGGTCATAGATGATGATTGAGCTAAATATTCTATGGCCTTGGTATGCATGGACTTATGCCGAATGATGGCCTACTAGAGTTTGGATGACAAATTTTACATTAGTGCGTTGAGGATAGAGGCAACCTCACTATAGAATAGAGATGGGTCGATCATGTATACGTATCAATTGAGCATAACTTCTTAGACCATACACAATAGGGTGCATAGTGGTGAATGATATCTAATGATCTTCTTTAGGTACAAATAATTAGTGATTTCTCATGGATGCCTTTGTCTTTTTCACCCTCATTTAGATCTCACCACTCAATTGCTGAGATCTATGAGTGAACTATGTAGAAACTCAATCTACCAGTTGAGAATTTTATCATACACATTATTCCAATAATTGAACAAGTTCTAGAGGACTCTATCATTATAATCCATAAAATTGGTGTGGATACCCATAGTTATCTTAGAAGTTACAATTGTGGAGAAATCTATGCTAAAACTGGATAAGGAAGTATCCAATTGTTGCTTCTAGTCCATCAAAGTGAACATGATTATTATGATTGTAAGTAAATAATGTCTAGCATGCCCTTGTATTCTTCCAATATGGTGATCAATGTGGCTACCTAAAAATTCATGTTCTATCCCTATGTACTAATTACATAGAGTTTTTAATCTACAAACTAGTTCTTTGTCAACTCAGAGACCAATGTCTTGAGTCATCATTGATTAGACATGACTTGGTACTTGATTGCTTAAGTGACCAACTTTGGGTAGGTGTCTTGGATCATATTCATAGCTTTATGATGGCAAAACTTCAACACCATATTCTCTACCTTGAGTTGACCCATTTTTAGATCTAAGGAGGTGGCCTTTTGCATAATTTATTCCTAAAAAGTCGTTAGACCCTCTAATTTTTTTCTTGAGTGGGAGCGTAAATATGTCTAAAAAAGCCTCTTAATTGAGAAGAAGTGTGGCCAATATGATTGTAGGTGCTAAGGGTTATAGGCATGACATTCTAGTAAGTGGGAGTGAGAAAGTGGTACACAAAACACCAACTATCGGGACATCCCATAGCCAAATGCCTCCCAATGGAAACTATAAGAGTTGAGGACTTATCAAAGCTACAATAAGTTTTTTTTGTTGGGTTGGATGCTATACTTATACCTAAGACTAAACTGGTGTCTATTGCTGCTAAACTATAGCCTTTACTACCAACTTGAGTCACTATGTAACATCTTCATCATAGTTTGTTTTTACTTCCTCATTCTCTTTTTTCTTCTTCATCTCTTCCTTTGTAGATTATAACTTTGATTGGTCCTCTTTGACCTTAAAATTTTATGCATGTTCTTGTTCATATTTATTCTTCTTGTTCTACTAGGATCGTAGCCTTATATTATACCTTTATAGCCTGGGCCTATGATTGTGCTTGTGCATGATCTTATTGTTGTGCCTATGCCTATACCTATTATTGATGTAGGGCTTCATCTTCTTCCTTTTTATTTTTCTTCATATCTTCCTCTATTTGTTACTATGCATGATTTGTAGCTTCCATGGATTGATGTGCTTGGTCTATTACATCCTATTTTCATTTCTTTTCTTCTTCTACCTTAGTCTTAGTAGTAAGCTTAGTTTATTTTTCCTTCTACACCTACACCTTTTATGTTTTATTGGTTGTGTTGGTAGCTTCTTATCCACATTCAAGGATTTCTATCTATTAGCATCTACATCCTTGGCCTTTTGTGTGGTCTCAAATTTTTTGGATTATTAAATGGCTTTCTATTGTAGAGATTATTCCTTTCATCACTTTGTATCCTCCTTCCTCACTCACCATTCCACTGCATGAGTTGATTCTTCCCTCGAGGCCTATTTTTTTAATTTTTTAGGTTACTTGGGTGTGAGATATTTAACCTCTTAGGCTTGTTGTGATGATGTAAAATCACTTGGTTGGAATTCCAAACTAGAAACCTATGCCTTATTATGCTTGAGCATGACCAGTCTATATTTAGGTGGTGGTCAAGTAGAGGTAGGGGTAGGTTTTGATTCCTACATAGTGGCTAGTCATCCAAAGTTACACTCTTCAAGTGTAGGGGATGCCCTATCCTCTTACTTTATTCAAGGTTTGTGCACAAGTGATTCTAGTGGTATTTATGGAAGGGATGAAAATATATATTTAATTACAAATTTGGGAATAGGTTGTGGCTAATGAAAATCAATCTTTTATTTTAATTTCTCTACTTCTTCCCATAAAATTTCAATAATAATGGATGGTGGGAAGGATGGAAGGTCCACCCATAGTTATGAGGGAACCTACTTTAACACTTGAATCGTGTGCATAGAATTCTAGAGGAGGAATTACTTCTCCACCTCCTTATCATAGAAGCCTCTAACCATGTCTACAATCATGACTTGTTAGACTTCCTACTCATCTAAGCCTATTTTTGAAAGGTCACATGAGCTAGTGATCTATGGCACCTTCAGATCATCTAGCTAAGTTTTCATTCTTCACATCTTGTATATCAACAAAGGGGATGTTGATTGATGTTATATATAAATCTTATAATTTCCATTCTATTTTTTCAAGCTGGTGGCTTCTTATGGTTGCTACGTTATAGGAATAGTTACCTCATGTGGTATGACCTGAAGTGGAGTTACACACCTGACATAAAAATATTTTTGCTTGGTGACTTCTACCTGTACCATGCCCATTATGACAAATAACAGTAGTGAAATAAAGGGTGATCATGAAAACTCATGAATTTGGATGAACAAACCCTTTGGTAGTAAAGTGATAATTGTGTGCTAACCCAAATATTACATGACATCTAGTGTCACTCAGGGATGTGTTGTGATCATCTCTAGACACTCTTCCCACCATGATTTGAATCTAACCTCTATGCTTGGGCCACTCACTCTTATGTCCATATGAGATTTGGAAATTAATGTGTTGGCTAATAATCCATGTCAAGGTACACTTCTCACTTTGGGGACTTCCATTACATAAAGTAAAGTAGGAAGATGAGGAACTGGTATTAGAATGTCTACCTTGGAGAGGTGTGACACTTCTCAATTTTGGTGAGTAAATATTGAATGAATAAAATCCAAATAGTTGAATTAATCTTTCCTATGGATCATGTGATAGGTGATTTCCATGACTCCTTTTGGTATTTGCTTCATATACTTGGTCTAATACCAAAACCTTCTCGTGATGCACTCAATGAGGATGCACACTAGCTTGTTTAGGATTTCATCAATTGGAATCCCTCTATTTCTTTAAACATATAAATATTAGACTTCTTGAAAAATTTTGGGTATTTTCATCTTGTATGGAGATAATGAGTCTCCTTGTGTAGGCATGCCTAAAGCTCAGGCCATGGCTTTTGTGTTGATTATAATGGTAACATCTAGGCCAAGGTAGATGTTACCATTATTGTATTGGTAGAGAAAAACTTGTATGATATCCCCCAAGTCACCAAATTTTGGCATGCAAAACAAGTGATCAACATCTATATTATGTATATAGTGGGGGGATATGAGAGTGAGCAGTTGTGTAACATCAATAGGGTCTAGCTTAAATAAGTTATATTTTACTTATTGGAGGAAGTCAAAGGGATCTAGATAATTGAATTTGGTTTGTTTAAGAGATATGTTGATACCCATTACTTATTTTTTCACCTCTATCAAACCCTAATGAGACATGAAGTATCCATGTCTACTAAAAGATTGAAATTATAATGATATCTGATATCCATGCATAAAAACTATCTTGGCTCTTTGTAATTAAAAATCATGAAAAATATACATAAGGATGAAATGCTAAATTGATTCTTTGAATTTATCCTTTATATATTTCATGCCTATTAGATTTCACATGAATGTCACACTTAGTTTTCCACTCGTAATGAATGCAATGGTGGATATGGAAAATATTTATCTAATCTAGCAATTAGGATAGTTAGTCATTAGCACATGTGTGGATTTATGATGTTGTGATCTTTGGTGTTCATATGGGGGTATGAGTAGATGATGTTGATGGGCTACGTATTTTTTAAAGATCAATTCAATAAACCCTTGGATTTGGCATTTACTTTTGGTGGATGACCATTATATGGTGGATATATTATTGATGTGAATTTTCCATACATTTCTCAGACTTAATTTATTTTGTTCACTCCTCTTTGACATACAAAATGGTACACATGGATTATCCTATGAATAGTTGGTGCATGATATACTTGTTAACTTTGTTCTTGAATGATATTGAAGAGATCTCTATAAATACACATAGATAAAAACACACACATAGAAAACATGCAAAAATGAGAAATCCTAATCTACTTGATGCTACTCATCACCTACTCACTTTAGCATAATGCAATCAATTTGACTATTGATGATAGGGCTTAAGCCTACAACCATTTACCCACCCTAGTAAAATAGTTCCCTAAATATCTTTTAAAACCATGGTTCCTTACTATGTTTGTTCATGAATAACATAAGGCCTTTTCCATAAAATATATAAATTGTCTGGAATTACTTTGAAATGATTATCATATAATAAGACTAGTTGATCTTTATGAAATTCTTTATGGCACAAATTCCTATCATGCCATGATTTCTAGCTCTGGTTGTTAACTTCCTACATCCATGGTTCTCTACATCTATACTCATCCATCCTATTCAATTTGAGAAGTCTATTGGTTAGATAGTTATGATCCGATAGTCTCATGACCATGGTAATGTGTAGACTAGGTATTAAGTATCCCATTGGCATAGTTACTTCAAGTTCATAAACCAATTAGAATATAGTAAAACTAGTGGATCTTTTATAGGGCATGTGATATGCCCACATAATTTCAAGAATGTAATCTTCCTAGTCATCCCTCTTAACATCACAAATTTTAGTCAACATTTTTCCCAACACTTTATTGGAAGCTTCATCATGGACATTGGCTTATGGATGGTACATAGCACTTTTATGATGAGAAATCATAAATTCCTTCATAAGATCCTTGATGGTATTATTCAATAAGTGCATGCCTCAGTCATTGGCAAGTTTGATAGGGTATTCAAACCTTGTAATAATGTTTTCATATGGAAACTTTATTTCATCTTTCATACCACAACTAGGTGTTACAAAAAATTTAACCCACTTTGTAAAATAGTTAGTCATAGTGATAATATACCTTACTTTACTATGTTTTCTTGGTGGATTGATAGGTTTGACAAAGTAAATTCCCCATTGTTTAAAGGGTTACTAATCCAAGTGGATCTATGTACCATTCCATTTTGAAAGTCTTCAATTTCTAGTCGAACCACTTGCACATCAAAGAATTCATCGAGAGCTTTCTAGTGCTTCTTCTAGAATTCAAAATGGAGTCTGGATGCTCGAGATATAGCTTGCTGAAGTATTCTTGTGATAGGAAAATAATGAGTGTTGAAAAGTGACATGGCATTGTTCAAATATGCCAAGTGGTCTAATAATAATTTGACATGTGGCAATATGAATTTGTGTAAAAAAATTGGTTTGGCATTTGTTTTGTTGATAGCCTCTAGTCTTTGATAGGTGGTCATATGAGGATCTGTGGGCCCCACTATTTACTCACTGGGGGCCCTTAGAGAGGGTCAACACACTCTTATGGAGGGGTGCCTTGGCCTCTTATTCTTCATTTGTTATTGTATGCAACATTGTATTTAAGTTACAAAGTCTTTAAAAACCCCACCAATGTGGGATAATTGTTTTGCACTTTGTAATAAGGATCTTCAAACCAACATGTGGCATAGCCACAAACTACAAAGCTAAGCTTCCACGCTATCCACCTTCACCACATCCACCATGTAAAGACCACAGAATATCCAATAGTGGCTTAAGTTAGGCATCTTGCTAAGACTTTCACCTAGGTCTCCTTTAAAAGAGACGTTGACACTCATAAAGGAGGCCATCACCCTTTAAAAAGTATATAATCTCTTCTAACACAACAAATGTGGGATAAGAGATAAGTGTAAAATGCCAAAAAGGAAGGCTGACATTTTGAACCATGCACCTATAGTGAAAAAGAGCTAAGATTCGATCACTTTTGATATGGAGGTCAAAGTATTATTTAAGGAATGAAATTCCATTTGAAGGGTAGAAAAAGCTAATTGTGTAAAGAAAATTAAGAAGGTTAGAGATTCATTTAAGCCTTATACAGCTTTGGGCCATTAATTTCAAGTTTGATAGATATTTTTATAGGTAAGCAAAGACCAGAGAAGGTGAATTGAAGACTTGTAATGAATTTTTAAGCAATTTCTTACACAAAATTAATGGAAATGGTCCTCACTTTGAATAGACCCAGAGACGTAGGCTATTAAAGACAAACTCCATTAACAATTTGCTAGTGAATTCTTCTAATTTTCTCTACTATTTATTTTAATTCTAATCTTCATTTTAATTATGGTTTTAATTTATTTATACAAAAATAAACGGAAAAGTTGAGAAAATAGTAGATCTTTTAAATGCGACAAGTGTTATTCAATTTTGCAACACTTGCATTTTCAATTTTTAGATTAGATTTTTGGTATTAGAGTGGTTTTTATTTAATAGTGGTTGATAGTGTATGTTGACAAGGTCTAAATCCCAAAAGGGTCAAGGAAAAATTGCTGAGTATAATCTGGAGATTGGATCAAGGTGTGCTTCAGGGAAGGTCAAAGAAGAGATGGAATCTAAACAAGCTTTCTGTCGAGCCTTCATGGAGATGAGAAGCATGGTTGAGGAACTATACCATGATAAACAAAATAAATCCAAGAATGAGAAAGGTGATTCACAATAATCAAAAGGTAAAGAAACCAAAAAACCTTCTTCATCGGATGATGGTAAAAAAATTGTGGAATCTCTCCCTTCACTAAAATTGGATATTAATTTTGAATTACCAATGTTTAATGGCAAATTTAATAACAAAAGGTTGGATAATTAGGTCAAGTAGATAGAATTTTATTACAAGGTCCAAAATATTATAGGGGATGAGTCAAAAATTCATTTGGCTACTCTTCGTATAGGAGGCACAACTCTCATCTGGTGGGAGAGTAAGTTGAAGGAAGCTAAGCTTCAAAAAGGTAACTTGATTTCTACTTAGAATGAATTTGTTGAAGAACTCAGAAAGCAATTTTATCCTTTAGGCTATATGCAATAATCCATGACGGATTGGCAATGTTTTAGACAAGGAAAAGGCCAAAATGTTCAAGATTATACACAAGAATTTAGGAGAAAAGATTTAATTTTGAATGTTCCTCTTTACACACAAGAAACACTACTAAAATATATAGGTGGGCTACATAGTTATTTCAGACATATGATTCTTAGGTTTAATGCCACTAATTTAGATGTAGTATGTGTTCAAGACACTCATTTAGAGGCTAGAGGAAAACAATTGAAAGAATCTTTTCCTAAATTTAAAAGTAAACAATCTAATGTTAAGCAATCCAAAGGGGAAAGTTCATTAGGAAAGGGTAAACAAAAATCCACTTTTACTGTTAAAAAAGAAGAAGGAAAACCATTTTGTAATCATTGTAAGAAAAATCATGATGAGTCTAAGTTTTGGAAACTACACCTTGAGTTAAGGCCTAAGAGGTTTCAAAAGAAGGAAAAGAAGACTAATGTTATGGTTCAAGATTTAGGTTTAGATTCAGGTGATGAAACTAAGATCACATCCATGGGATTACATAATGATTCTTCTCTTTTAGTTTCTAGCACTAAGTCATCGAATGATTCATCTTTTTATAAATAGAATTCTATGCATGTTGATAATAAAATAAATGAATTGTTCCACATTAGAGTTGTTTCAAAACACACTAAGATTGACACTCTATTTGATAGTGGTTCACAAGTAAATTTAATTTTTGAAGAGGTTGTTAAGAAGTTAGGATCACAAAACAATCCCCATCCAAATCCTTATCCACTAGGTTGGGTGTGTGACAATGTGAAGCTACAAGTCTTACAAACTTGTAGACTGAGGTTTGCCATCACATCCAAGTTCGTAGATGAGGTTGAGTTGGATGTTACCCATTGGACATATGTGGGTTTGTTTTGGGAAGCCCATATCTTTATGATAAAAAAGCAATATTTTATAGAGAGGAGAATAAGTACTTTCTTGTTAAGTATGGCATTGAATATATAGTCAAAGCACATCACATTAAAACAAGTCTTTCCTTGGTTATAGTAGGGCAAATGAAAAGACTAGTTAATTCAAGAAAGACTTTTTGTCTCATGTTGATTAAGTCTAAGGAAAAAGAATATTCTCAATATTTGGAAAAATGTGATCCTAAACACAAGAATTAATTGGTTGAAATCATTTCTACTTATGATGATGTATTTTAGGATCCTAAAGGTTTACCCCCTAAAAGGGGAGTTCAACATGAAATTCAGCTATTACAGGATTCTCCTCTCCCTAACATTGGCATGTACAAGTTATTAGTGGTGGAAAATGAGGAAATCAAAAAATAGGTAATGGATCTATTGGATAGAGGTATTATTCATCCAAGTTCATCTCCTGTTGGTTCACCATTATTTTGGTGCCAAAGAAAGATTGCACTTGGTGAATGTATGTTTATTTTAATGCTTTAATCAAAATTAATATTAAGAATCATTACCCTCTTCCTCATATTGATGATTTGTTGGATTAATTAAAACATGTTATTTATTTCACTAAGCTAGATTTGAGAAGTGGATATCATCAAGTAAGAATTAATGAAGGTGATGTCTGTAAAATTGCCTTAAAAACAAAATAGGGATTGTTTGAATGGCTTGTTATGGTTGTGTAATGCCCCGACTACATTTATGAGATTGATGAATGATGTTTTTAGATAGTTCTTTGATGATTTTGTCATAGTTTACTTAGATGATATATTTATTTTCAACAAGTCTTGGGAATTGCATGTGATCCACATTAAGAAAGTCATGGATGCATTAAGAAGGGAAAAACTTTATTTAAAAATGTCAAAATGTGAATTTGGCAAGACCTCTTTGATATACTTGGTTTACATTATAGGACATGGTAAATTGAAAATTGATCATGCAAAAGTGGTAGTCATTGTTAACTGGCCTACACCCACTAATATATCTAAGATTAGAAATTTTCTTAGTGCAGTATAGTTTTGGAGAAAGTTTATTGCTCAATTTTCATATATTACATCACCTTTACATTCTTTGACAAGTGTGAAATAGGTCTTTCAGTGGGAAGGAAAACATAAAAAATCCTTCGACACTTTGAAAGAAAAGATAAGTACTACTTTGGTCTTGGCACTTCCTAATATACAAAAACCATTTGAGATCAAGACAGATGCAAGTGAATATGCTATTGGAGATATTTTAATGCAAGGTAGGAAACTAGTTTGTTATCATTCTGAAACCTTCACAAGTGCATTAAGAAAATATCTAACTTATGATAAGTAATTGTATGCATTGGTTCAAAGTGTTAAAAAATGGAAACAATACTTAATGGGTAAAGAAATAATAATACATACAGATCATCAGCCCTTATAGTATCTCTAATCACAAACTAAACTACAACAGTCTAGACATTTTCATTGGATGGGTTTCTTACAACAATTTCATCTTTTGATTACATATATAAAAGGCATTCAGAACAAGGTTTTAGATATGCTATGTAGGCCTCCTATGGTTATTGCATCTATTCTTTTACAACATGGTTCTTTGTCTCATGAAAGTTATAAAGAACATTATGTCAATGATCTTGATTTTCAGGATGTCTATAAAGACTTGATGAGTAATAGAAAAGTAGAAGAATTAGACTATCATGTACACAATGATCTTTTGTATCATTTGGGTAAACTTTGTATTCCTCAAAATGAGAGGGCACACATGATTAGAGAAAAACATACTTCTATTATTTTTGGTAATTTTGGAGTTGTTAAAATGGTTGCACAATTGAAAATGTATTGTTATTGGCCCTATATGTAGGTACATGTTGCCAAATATATTAAGGGATCTACTCTTTATGCCACAAGCAAACCTAGTAATAGGAAACTGGGACTTTACACTCCTCTACCTATTCCTACTCACCCATGGGAAAGTATCTCCATGGATTTTGTGGGGGGTTAGACTATGACACAAATAAAACATGACTACCTATATGTGGTTGTGGATAGATTTATCAAGATGTGTGTTTTGATTCCTTGCACTAAGAAAATTACTGGGGAAGGCACTGCACACTTATTCTTTAAATATGTATGGGTTCATTTTGGGTTGCCTACTTTAATAATTTCTAATTAGGATTCTCAGTTCATTGGGGAGTTTTGGTCAACTTTGTGGGGACTAATGGACACTAAATTAAAAAAGAGCACTACATTTCATCCACAAACTAATGGGCAAATAGAGGTTGTGAACCGTACTATGGTATATTTTCTTAGGGTTTATAGCAATAAACATCCAAAGTTATGGTATGAATAATTATGTTACATACAACATGCATATAACCAGACACTTCATTCATCTACTATGAAATCTCCATTTGATGTTTGTTATGGATACTTGCCTAAATCTCCTCTAGATGTTTGATATTGATAGGATACAACTATTGGTGAATGAAAAGAATCCATTCAAGCTAAGAAGTTCATTAAACAAATATAGCTCATACATCAGACTATTCATACTCAATTGGAGAAAAGTCAAGCAAAGTATAAAGCTAGACATGACAAACATCGTGTTGATCACAAATTTGTTGCATGTGATATGGTATGGCTTCACATTAGTAAGGAAAGATTAATAGGTGAAGGTAAAAATTTGAAACCAATCTAGTATGGTCCATTTTGGATTATAGAAAAAATTAGCATAAATGCTTTTTTATTAGATTTACCATCTTACATATAGATTTATTTAGTTGTAAACATAGAAAATCTGAAATTGAATGAGCCTCCAATGATAATTTATCATGATTTAAGTGTATCCATTCCTTCTGTTGATGATTTTGCTCCTATATATCTAACAAAATTGTAGGAAGATACTATTCTTGATAGGAATGTATAGACTTCATGAAGAGGTGATGTTGAATATCTTCATGTTGGTCTAAAAGGGATGCACCCAAATAAGGCCAAATGGATGGAAGCTAAAAGAGTGAGGGACAAATACCGTCACCTCATTACCAATTAATTTCAACTTTTGGAGGTCCAAAAGTTCCCAGTGGGGAGGAGTGATCCAAGTGGATCCATGTACTATTCCATTTTTAAATTATTTAATATCTTGTCAAACCACTTTCACATCAAAGAATTCATCGAGAGCTTTCTGGCACTTCTTCCAAAACACAAAATAGAGTCTAGATGCTTGAGATATAGCCTGCTGAAGTATTCTTATGATAGGTGAATAACAAGTGTCAAATGATGTGGCATTGTTCAAATATGCCAAGTGGTCTAATAATAATATGACACTTGGCAATATGAATTTGTGCAAAAATATTGGTTTGGTGTTTGTTTTGTTGATAGCCTCTGGTCTTTGATAGGTGGTCATATGAGGATCCGTGGGCCCTATTATTTTCTTGCTAGGGGCCCTTAATGAGGGTTGGCACACTCTTGTGGAGGGGTGACTTGGCCTCCTATTCTTCATTTTTTATTGTATGCAACATTGTATTTAAGTTAAAAAGTCCATAGAAACCCCACCAATGTGGGATAATTATTTTTCACTTTGTAATAAGGATCTTCAAACCAACACATGGCATAGCTACAAAAAACCAAGCTAAGTTGTCATGCTATCCACCTTCACCACATCCACCATGTAAAGACCATAGAATCTCTAGTAGTATCCTAATTTAGGCATCTTGTTAAGACTTGTGCCTAAGTCTCCTTCAAAAGAGACTTCGACACTCATAAAGGAGGCCATCACCCTTTAAAAAGTATACAATCTCTTCCGACACAACAAATGTGGGATAGGAGATAAGTGTAAAACACCAAACAACATTTTGAACCATGCACCTATAATGAAAAAGATCTAAGTTTTGACCACTTTTGTTATGGAGGTTGAAGTATTATTTAAGGAATGAAATTCCATTTGAAGGGTAGAAGAAGCTGATTGTGTAAAGAAAATTAAGAGGTTAGAGATTTATTTTAGCCTTGTATAACCTTGGGCCATTAATTTTAGGTTTGAGAGATATTTTTACAAGCAAGCAGAGACCATAGAAGGTGAATTAAAGACTTTTAATTATTTTTTAAGCAATTTGTTGCACAAAATTAATGGAAATGGTCCTCACTTTGAATGGACTTGGAGACATAGGCTATTAAAGCCAAACTCCATTATCAATTTACTGGTGAATTCTTCTAATTTTCTCTATTTATTTTAATTCTGATCTTCATTTTTAATTTTGGTTTTAATTTTTTATACAAAATTAAATGGAAAAGTTGAGAAAATACTATATCTTTTAAATGTGACAAGTGTTATTTGATTTTGCGACACTTGCATTTTTAGTTTTCAGATCAGTTACTCAGCTAACAAAGACTAAAAAGGCATTTCATATTTTTATAGTGGTTTACTCATTCATTGGTATACATCATAATTACCCATGCATTTGTAGACATCATAATGATACACTAATCTATGTGCATAATGAAAGAGATTGAGCCACCATAACCCACTTTATAGCAACTTCTTGGTAGTAGCGTCTCCAAAAAATGTCTTCCTATGACTCCTTGGTGTGCCTCATATAATATTTGAGGCCATCCATGTTCCAAAACAACTATGCATAGTACTTCATCCTTACCTAAGTGATATATAATCCCATTTATGATGGTGTATGGTAAGGCTCTAGTAACAAATTACTTCTTGTCATGTTCTTAATAGTGTATAGGAAAGACTACTTGTTCAAGGAAGTTAGAAATTACTTCAAAATTTTAAGTAATCATAGAAACATGAAAGAGATGAGCGTCATGAGAGTCTTCCTATAATTCTTCTAGCTCTTCACCATTAGGAATGTGGTTGAGATGATCTAGTCCCACATTCTCTCTTCTTATATTTACATTAATGTAGAATTGGAACTCCTAAAATAACATCAACCACTGAGAGATGCATCTTCCTAAAATCAACTTGTTAACAAGGTATCACAAGAATTGATGATCATTGAATACTTAAAATAGTGTCACAAGTAGATAGTGTCAAATTTTATATAGTGAAAACATGATATCCAATGCCTCTCATTCAATGGTTGTGTAATTCTTCTCTATGTCAGAAAGTTTGTGACCGGTAAAATTAGTGGGATGGTTGAGTCCATGATCCCCTTGTTGCATAAGCACAACACTAACTATGATACCCAAAGCATCTATATGCACATGAAAAGGCTTACTCCAATATGGAAAGATGAGGATGGGCATAGTAACCAATATCTATTTTAGCTCAATGAAGGCTACTTGGCACTCTAAAGTCTAGACAAACTTCATATTTTTGCATAATAAGGATTCCAACAGAGATGAAATAGCTACATATCCTTTGATAAAATTGTAATGGTAGCCCATATGGCCCAAAAATGATCATACTTAGGTGGAACTAATGGGTGGAGGCATACTCAAAATCACTACAATTTTGACTTGGTCAACCAAAATTCCTTCACTACATATGACATGACCTATAAAAACACCAAAGGGTGTAAAGAATAGAAATTTATTTAAATTCAACATAATGCACATAGCTTGACACTATTCTAACATTATCCAAAACTTAGACAAATGTTCTTTAAACAAGGAAAAGACTACCCAATCATCAAGATAGACTTTCAGGAAGTCATGAATGAAGTCCTTAAATGTAGTCACCACTGTGCGAGAGAAAACTATAGGTACGTTTTTAAGGTCAAAAGGCATTACCTTGTACATAAGGGATCCCCATTCCATGGAATCAAATATTTTGGCTCTATCTTATTCTATGATATGTATTTGATGATATCCACTAAAACCATCCATGAAAATAATAGACTTCATGTCTTATGATAGATTTCAAAACTTTGTCTATGAAGGGAATTGGGAATGGATCATTTACACATGCATCATTATGAATGAAATAATCTCTACATACTATAATCTCCCCTAATTTAATTGGTTTCACTACTATGGGACTTACCTAATCTACCTTATCCATAGGATAGATTATTCCTACATCCTACATTTTATCAAGTTCAACCTTCACTTTCAGCTTCATGTTTGGATTTAGCTTGTATGGCCATTTCTTTATAGGTCATGCACACTCCTTTAGTTAAATATGCACCTCTCCTCAAGATGGAGGACCTATAATAATTTATTGGTAAAAACATCTTTATAATCTTGTAAGATTTGCATAACCTCATAAACTTTAGCTTCTATCCAATATCACCTATATGTGCCAATTTGGGAACCTCCTCAGTTATAATGTTTGCTACATGATTTTTAATGGGATATTAGTAAATCTTGAAATTTTATTATTCAATAGATTCCAATATAATGTGGTTCAATTACTATTCTAAAAGTTGAATACTACATAGCTTATCTTCTTTAGTAGGTTCTGTGCTAGTGTCCTTTAGTGGTTCTATTGGCCATTTAGGTTTAAATAAATCAATCAAATCTAGATCACCATCAAAATCATAATCCTCAATGTCTTTTTATTCATATTGTATTTAGTGGCATGGTTGTGTAAGAGGTTTTTCTTATTTTTTAGCATCTTTATATCTTTGTAATACTGAATTGAGATAAGAAGATGCATTCTTATATGTAGTGGATTCCATCATGGTGTTTAAATCTTATGCGCACCCCTTACATAGGAATTGTTTGATTTTTTATAGTGTTGTGAACAAGAGGGTTTTCATATTAAAAAATAAACATCAAAATTAAATCACTTTGCACCTACACCTAATACTTTATCTCCCTCCTTTGCTCGTAATGCATATACCATGCTGATGGTAAAGGAGCAAGTTTATAATGGAAGTTGTGAACCTAGTACTTTGATGTGACATGTTCCTAAATATAGACTTCAACATATTTAGGAATATGAATTTTAGGACACTCACATTCTTAAAAGAAAAGCTAATTATTTTGGATGATCTATGATATATAGAACCTACTAATCATGATCTTGCATACATCATCCCACTCGAGCTGGTCATTTCTATGAATTACCCACCATGTCACTACAACTCCATTTAGATCATAATTTAGATAACTAACCCACAAGTTGATGGTAGGTACATGAAATTGTAAATGCAAAATAAAATCATTGATATCCTTAGTTCCATAGTACATAAGAAGTTGTCTCTCATGTGCAAAGACCATTTTCATAGGTCAAAGTTCATGATCACCTCAAGCCCAATTGAGTAGGTATGTGTTTGAGTCTCCACTAATAGATGAAGCTATTTCCCATGGAAAAGTGCCTTCTCTAGTTGGATATATATAATACTTCATATGATCATCTTCTTGATAGAGGAATTTAACTTTTGATCAAGTTGAGGATTTTATAGACATAGATGCACAATCTTATATGATGAATTAGGTTATCAATAGATACATAACTACTAGTTTGGGTCTCCATTGTTTATATGTTTTCATCTATTGAGTGAGTAATGATTACACCAGATGTTTTGTATGCTCATAAAAAAAGTTACACTCAAATGTGCACATAGAATTGGATTTTTTTTAGAGTTCACCTTCACCTAGATGATTTATTGCATGACATATGGAGACTCTAGTTCATCTAAAATGATATACAATTTGTGTTCTCTATTTAGAGGAATGATGAGAAATTTATCTCCTTAGTGTGCTTCTAATTAATTTTGCACTATGTTAATAGTCATCTAACCATCATATGTCAAATTCTTGCCAATTAGTGTAGGGTAATGTGTTGTTATAGTCTTCATGTCAATGACTTCAAAGTCACCTCATAGAATTAGTTCTTTGGCTTTGATTTCAACATCTTCTAATATGCTAATAGACTCAACTCTTCCATAGTTAGTTAAGCTCAAAGTTACTAGATTGTAGTTAAGAACTAGCCATCTAATAGCCTCCCATGTAGACCTAGGATTCATATTGACTGTGATACCAAAATAAAAGACAACATTTGGAGTTTCATAACTTGTAACCTCAATTTAAATTTATGCACATACATCTTAGGGATTCTTTGTTTTGACGTACCAAACTAGCCTTTTTGTCTTCTATGATTCATGTTATGTATACTATAATATATTATGTATAAGGTTTGTGATATTATGTGAGATGTATTCATTTTGAAGTGTGGTTAATAATTTTATAAGATCTATTAATGTAGGGATAACTCCATATTGATGCATAATGCACAGTATTTGGCCATATATTTGAGCATCTATTATAAAACCATATCCTTTAGTAGTGTCTTGATGTTGAATGTTTTTCAACATCTATGTAGCTTTATACATGAGCCCATTTTCTATCATTGGGTCAGGGTATTTATCCTATTTTTATTTTTAGATTCCTTGATATTAAGGAATTTCAAGTGAAGTCAAACTTTTTTTGTGTGTTGTTTTCATTTAATAATGTTTAGGAATGTATCCTACTTAGGATGCACACTCACCATATTCACAATCTAGATGGCCTTATCCTTTCTTTGCTTCTCTAAGATAGGAAAATATTCTATCATGTTGGTCATATATTCTACACTATGTACAATAAGACTATCTTTAAAGATTAAATGGGAAATTTCATTGTACATGAGTGTACTCTCCACATAGGTATCATTACAAAGGAGGTCATTAATAGTTATTTCCTCTATCACCTTGGTAACCTCCTCTATATCCACCCCTAGCTCCTCCTCTATTAGACTAATATCCTCCTTTATACCCTCCTTATTTTTGTGCAATGTTCCAATGCTAATGATACTGGGTATTATCTCCAATTCCAAATTTTTGTTACATAGCTAGTGGTTTCTAACTCATTTGTTGTTGCTACATCATGGTTGAGATCCATAGTGTTGCATATTGGTACTAAGGATATGGTGGTGTCCAACTCGATGAAGGATGGGTCTAATCAACTAGACCTTGAGGTTGGTTTTGTGGTAAATTAGGAATCCATCGTGGACCTGCTTGGGTTGCACAACCTTTATCAACCTTTGGGATTAGAATCATCTAATTCATCAAGGACATTTATTGTACTATGATAATGAATACATTTTTGGTTATGCCTTCCTTGAGCTCTTTTCATTATGATTATTTGACTTATAAAAATTTTAATACAAATTTTTTAGACTCTTGACATACTGATGTAGAAGATGGCACTCTATTTTACCACTCCCCACTACTTGATAGATTTCACAAAATTCTATCCTGATCTTAGGATAATCATTCATATGATGTCCTTCATTTCTACACTCCATACACCATAGATTTAATTTAGGTTTATTTTCCTCATGGTATTTCTCTATCTCTTCATAAAATAATGTAGTTTATTTTCAATCTTATAATTGGCAACATGAGCTTCTCCATAGTCTTCAATTTACTTTACTCATAGTGCAACAACTCCAGCATCTATTTTTTTAGTATATTGGGTTTGCATAATGGAAAAAATAATTTTCGAGCATAGTCCTTTGATGAAATATGTAACTTTGTCTTTCTCTATTAAATCAAATTATACCTTATCCATGACATCAAAGAATATAAAATCATAGTCATAGACTGATTCTACCAACTTCTACCTTATCTCCGTCAAGTTATGAATAGTCTGGCTTGTACATTTCTTTATCTTGAATCTACCAAAATCTATTCCATAGCATCTTGTAAACTTGCTCACTAAACTTATCTTTAGTATATAAAATTAATTTTTGTTTTGACTAGTGCCCCTAATAACTCACACTTTTTGTCAACTTTATTAGTGATGCCCTTAGCTTTCCATCTCATTTTTTAGGTTAGCAAGTATTGTTCAAGGTTTGTAGACACATTATAAATTACTAGGTTTATGAATCCTCCTAAATGATTGATTATTTAAATTGGTGTCAATGAAATCTATTATGCAACTATTACAAGAGGAGGCTATGTTCTGGTTGATCCTACCTACATACTACTCTATGCATTACGCGAGTCAATGTGCGAAGTTTTTTTTTTATGCTTATATTATTTGTTCAGTTTAAACAAGACCTATGGCCTTAAAATCATTTCAAATTGATATTGTTTTAATTTTGGTACCCAAAATATGTGTTTGTTCTATAAATGGACCTTTTTAACTATTGTCTTCTTATCTATTTGGTTGAAAACTTCTATTAGAATATAAGAGATTAGGTTATGAGGACATGTGTTCTTCTAGTGAATGAATCTTTCCTTTAATTATTATTCTACATGTTTGAACCTATGATTAACCTATAACTATGTTTTTGTTGTGGATTAACCAACAATTTGATTACACTTATGAAAGCAATAAAAGCAGAATTAACCAGAATGATAAGTAACTAGAATGATAAATAGCAAAGAATAAGAGATACAAGAAACCACCCTAAAAACATGTATTAAACTCTTTACAGAAGGAATACAATTGAAGAAACTTCTTTCTTCCACACCTCTCTCAAATGTACAGATCTCTCTCTAGATCTCTTTCCCTCAAGAGCTCTCTCTCTCAAGTACAATCAACTCCAACAACCTAGATTGATTCACATATATAATTCTATACTGTTCTTTCTCAACACTCTAAAATACAATACAATAAGCTAAAAAGATCTATCCTATTATATAATAATTAGGAAACTTGAGCATGCATTTACAACCAACAGTTATGCCTCTTAAACAAGGGCTCTAAAAATAGTCTTACTAAATATAGAGATGCGGACTTAAGACTATGACTTAATCCTAGCATGCAAACACTCAGTTCTATCCATGGAAATAGCTTTTTGGATGCACAGGTAACTGACATTGGTTCCTACCTACTTGCCTATGACCGATGTCGATCGATCCCTGCCGATGCTAGTGTCTTCTAAATTGCTCTTGACCGACATCAGTCGCTCCTAACCGATGCCGGTGACTATGTAAACCTACAACTATCAAATCTTCTCACTTGGTGAAGCTTTTAGGCTCCACACCTTAACAATCTCCCACTTGGAGATAAATAGCTGCACCAGTACCTGTACAGCAACATCTTCTAGCTCTTCCATCTTCAACTCAATCATGAAGACCAATAGAAGTTGAATGAAGATTCAACTTCTCCTTTATAACTAGCTTGGTTAACATATCAGCAGGGTTCTTATCTATATGGATCTTCTCCAGCTTCAACTCACCATCCTCTAATACCTATCTTATGAAGTGGTACCTAAGCTATATATGCTTTGTTCTTAAATGAAAGGATGAATTCTCAGCCAAATGAATTGCACTCTGACTATCACTATATAATCTGTAACTCTCTTGCTCCTTTCCAAGCTCTTCCATGAACCGTGTCATCCATATCATCTCTTTGCTAGCCTCTGTGACTATAATATACTCTACTTTTGTAGTTGACAAGGCAACAACCTTCTGCAACTTTGATATCCAGCTAACCACCGTTCCACCAATAGTGAAAACATATCTTGTGGTGCTCCTCTTACCATCCAAATCAACTTCCATATCTGAATCTACATAACCATGTAGAGAAGTATCTGAACCTCCATAGCACAAATGCCTATTACTGGTTCCTCTCAGATATCTAAGGATCCACTAAACTGCTTTCCAGTGTTCCTTCCCTAGATTGGCCATATACTTACTTACAACTCCCACTGCTTGGGCAATATCCGGTCTAGTACAAACCATTGCATACATTAAACTCCCTACTGTGGAAGAATATGGAACTTTACTCATGTACTCTACCTCATCATATAGATTAGGACATTGTTCTTTACTCAATTTAAAATGTCTAGCCAAAGGTGTGCTTACCAGTTTTGCATCCTGCATATTGAACCGTTTCAACACCTTGTTCACATAATCCTCTTGAGACAAAATCAACCTATGATTTTTCCTGTCTCTCTTAATTCTCATGCCAAGGATTTTCTTTGCTGCTCCTAAATCCTTCATGGCAAATGTGTGAGCTAATTTCACCTTAAGCTCAGAGATATCCTACATGTGTGAGCCTACAACCAACATATCATCTACATACAACAACAAGATAATATATCTACCATTATCCAATCTCTTAAAATACACACAATAGTCAGATTGACACCTACTGTAACCATGCTCAGTCATAAACCTATCAAATCTCAAATACCACTGTCTAGGAACTTGCTTGAGGCCATACAAGCTTTTTTTCAATCTTCACACTAATTTCTCATTACCTTTGACCTCAAATCCTTCCGTCTATTCCATATATATTTCTTCATCCAAATCTCCATGAAGAAACGTTGTCTTAACATCAAGCTGCTCAAGATGCAAATCCTCAATAGAAACTAAAGACAATACAGTCCGTATAGAAGTCATTTTAACAACAAGAGAAAAAATCTCACCAAAATCAATACCTAGCTTTTGCACAAATCCTTTCACTACCAACCTGGCCTTATATCTCATCTATCCATTCTCACCTTCCTTCAATCTGTAGGTCCATCTGTTCTTCAGTGTCCTCTTACCTGCTGGCAGCTCAACCAAATCCCATGTTTGGTTCTCTTTCAAGGACTCCATTTCCTCAACCATGCCATGCTTCCACTGATTCTTGGATTCCACCTGTATTACTTCTTGAAAACTCTCTAGTTCTCTACCATCAGTTAGTAATAAATTGAATAATGAAGGAGAATATCAAATTAGAGGTTTACTTACCCTTTCTGACCTCCTGATGGGTGTCTGAGACACATCCACAACACATTGTCTGCCCAAATTCTTTGATAGTGACCAACCTCAGTCACTTTCAGGCCTGTAACTGGCTGACATCTATTCTTCCTGACCGACATTAATTCCTATCCTGCTAACGTTAGTCACTATATGATCGACATCAGTTTCTATTCTACCGACGTTGGTTCCTGCTTGGCTGACATCGGTCTCTGTGTTTTCCTTTCTGTGATTAATTTTTCCTGTGAGCTCATTTTTGATTGTCACCTCATCCAATTCTCCATTGCTCTGCCCAAATTGATTCAGCTTCTTCAGCTGATCAATATACATCACTTTTTCATTGAAAACAACATCACAGCTCCTAATTATCTTGTTAGTTCCTAGATTCCAAAACCTGAATCCAAAATCATCAGAGCCATAGCTAATAAATGTGCACCTCATATACTTAGCATCCAGCTTCTTTCTATTTTCCTTATCAACATGCACAAAGGCTTCACAACCAAAAGCTTTGAGAAATGAGAGATCTACCTTTTTACCTGTGCATGCCTCTTCTAGAATTCCACCATCCAGAGCTGTAGAGGGTCCTTTGTTAATCAGGGACACTGCAATATCAACAACTTCTACCCAAAACTCTAAGGGCAAACCAGCATGCAATCTCATACATCTTGCATGCTCCATAATTGTTTTATTCATCCTTTCAACAACTCCATTTTGTTGAGGTGTCCTTGGAACCATCCTTTGCCTATGGATTCCATGCATATAACAATACCAGTTGAACTTATAGCTAAAAAACTCACCACCATTGTCAGATCTCAAGCACTTCAATCTTCTACCTGTTTCATTCTCAACCATAGCTTTCCAAATCTTAAAAGTCTCAAATACATCAGATTTCTTCTTAATACAATAGACCCATACCTTTTTTGTAGCATCATCTATGAATGAAACATAGTACTGTGATCCTCCAATAGAAGCAACCTGAGCCGGTCCCCACACGTCTGTGTGAACAAGCTACAACTTATGCTTCTTCTTTATTGACCTAGTCTTGAGAAAACTAACTCTCTTCTATTTTCCAAAAACACAGTGCTCACAAAAATCTAGATCTATGTTTTTCAAATCTGAAAGCTTACCTTTTGACTTAAGAATAGACATTCCCTTCTCACTCATGTGGCCAAGCCTTGAGTGCCACAATTTTGCATCCACATCTGAAGTAGATAATATAGAAGGAGAATTATTAGTAACACAATTACATAAATAGAGAGTACTTATTATCTTACCTCTGGCCATAACAAGTGCACCCTTGGTCACCTTCAAAGATTCAGCTGTGAGAGTTACTATACAACCCTCATCCCCTAACTTTCCTACAGAAATCAAGTTCCTCTTCAAGCTAGGAACATGCATGACGTCTCTCAACACCCATGTGTTGCCATTCTACATTTTCAGCTGCACTTTTCCTTTGCCAATAATTTTAAAAGGCTCATCATCCCCTAAATACACTATTCCAAAATCTCCATGGACATAGTCACTAAAATATTCTCTATTAGGGGTAGCATGAAAAGATGCACCAGAATCTAACACCCAAGACTCTATATTATTATGTAAAGAGAATATTAAAGCATCTTGTGCAATACCTGTAACCTTTGCTTCTTCCTTTCCTTTGTGCTGATTGTCCTCCTTAGGCTTTGACCAGCAATCTCTGCTTATGTGCCCCATCTTTCCACAATTCTGGCATTGTGGCTTCCTACCATTTCTAGATTTGGATCTACCTCTCACCTTAGACTTAGACCTTAATCTCCCTTTCTTGCTTTTCTCTTTTTTCCTTCCCCTGCTCTCAAAACTTAAAGCATTCCCTGATGTTTCCTCTGTGCTTTTCTTGCAAATTTCTTCATTGAAGATAACACTAACAACATACTCTACTTTTAAAATATTTGAAGCAGATGCAGTATTACTAACTGCCATTACTAAGCTATGCCAACTTTCAGGCAAAGAACATAATATTTTAAGAGCTTTAATTTCATCATTAAAAACTATATTGACTGAACTTAATTGATTTACAATTCCATGGAAATCATTCAGATGATTAGATACAAATCCACCTTCCTGCATACGCAAATTAAATAACTGCTTCATAAGATATACCTTATTAAAAGCTGAGGGTTTTTCATACAAATTTGCTAAAGTAGTCATTAACTCTATCGTTGTATTTGCTTGTGATAAATTAGATATCACAGTAGATGCTAGACTCAGTCTTATAGACCCCAGAGCCTTTCTATCAAGAACTTCCCATTCTTCATCATCCATGTCTGTGGGCTTCTTTGCAATCCCACCTAATGGTAAGTATAGATCTTTCTGACACAGATAATCCTCTATCTGCATTCTCTAATGTTGATAATTTTTGCCATTAAACTTCTCCATTCTCAGTTTACTTTCTTTTGCCATTGCTTCTCCCACTCAAATAAAAATCCCTACAGAAACACCTGTGAGTAACCTGTAATCAATACACACTACACAGATCTAAACCACCTGTTAGTGAACCTAAGCTCTGATACCACTTGTTGGTATCAAGCTCTAAACCTACAACCAAGGCTCTGATACCACTTTTTGGGGATCAACCAACAATTTGATTACACTTATGAAAGCAATAAAAGTGGAATTAACCAGAATGATAAGTAACTAGAATGATAAATAGCAAAGAACAAGAGATACAAGAAACCACCCTAAAAACATGTATTAAACTCTTTACAGAAGGAATACAATTGAATAAACTTCTTTCTTCCACA
Source organism: Torreya grandis (assembly GCA_037957365.1). NCBI lineage: Eukaryota > Viridiplantae > Streptophyta > Pinopsida > Cupressales > Taxaceae > Torreya > Torreya grandis. The sequence goes on from JARHVA010000919.1 coordinate 3,026,409, forward strand.
CCTCTCTCAGATGTATAGATCTCTCTCTAGATCTCTTTCCCTCAAGAGCTCTCTCTCTCTCAAGTACAATCAACTCCAACAACCTGGATTGATTCACATATACAATTCTATACTGTTCTTTCTCAACACTCTACAATACAATACAATAAGCTAAGAAGATCTATCCTATTATATAATAATTAGGAAACTTGAGCATGCATTTACAACCAACAGTTATGCCTCTTAAACAAGGGCTCTAAAAATAGTCTTACTAAATATAGAGATGCAGACTTAGGACTATGACTTAATCCTAACACGCAAACACTCAGTTCTGTCCATGAAAATAGCTTTCTGGACACATAGGTAATCGACATCGGTTCCTGCCTGCTTGCTTGTGACCGACATTGGCCGATGTCAGCATCTTCTAAACTGCTCCTGACCGATGTCGATCGCTCCTGACTGACGCCGGTGACTATGTAAACCTACAACTATCAACTTGGTGAAGCTTTTAGGCTCCACACCTTAACAATTTTACTTATTTACTTAAATGTTTTTCCTTTGATAATACCCATTATTATAGTTTTACACTAGATGTATCATTTATCTACTCTACTTAAATGTTATTCTCATCTTCTTCCTTGAACATCTCTTTTTCATCTTGTTCTTCATCACTTCTTTCTATCTACTAACATTCATCATCTTCTTTATTCATCCTTCATCTCTTTCATGATGCTTGTCATGTCTTCTTACTTGTTCATCACCTAGTTTACTACTACTCTTACCTCTACTCATAGCTACTTGGGTATTATTCTATTTATTCCTTTTGTTATACTATCATAGTTCACATTCTAAATCCAAAATTTTCTTCTGACTCTTCTTTCCTCATGTCTCCATTCTAGATTTAGGTTCAAGCATTACTTACTCATCTAACCATCATTCACTATTATATTGCACACACCCACATATGCTTGAAGTGACTACTCCATAATAGTTGGAGTAGGCATCATGGCCTTATCCACAACCAACTACTTCATAAGGAGAGGTAGTCATTGAAAAACTTTCCCTCTAATTCATTGAACAAACAATTACTACATAGCTTTGAAATATATGTATCCTTATACTATTAACTCAGTTATGTATCCATCTATGGTGGTAGCAACCTAATAATCTATTGCCCTCATCTTATCAGTTTCCAATTTCTGTAATTAGTCTATCTTCTCTTAATTCTAGATGATTATTTCTTTCATTCTTAGATTAAAGTAATAGTATTCCAAATGATTTCTAATTCACGTAACTCACACCAAAATATTTTATAGACTTCTCCATAGATATGTTCTTGAATGATTTCTTGTGTGGTAAGTCTAGTCCATTTGGATTCTTCTTCTGTGAAATTACATACTTTTTGGTCTAGCCATGTCTTAATGTCTCTATGCCCCAATAACCATCTTAGCATAGTTTCCTCTAGAAGGAGTGTTTTCATGCTCACCACACCATTATTAGAAAAGGTTCTTAAAGTATCAAAACATGTTAAGTATGAGGATATCTAAGTTTTACTTTAGTGTGCAGGAAAGTGTAGAGAATCCATTAACAACGTGGGAAAATAGAATCATAACAAAGATGAATTATTGTGTGTTGGGTAGGAATTAGGAATAAAAAATAATTCATTAATGTTTATAGAGAATTTAGATTAAATTAGATAGAAATAATCTAAACATTAATCATGAAAGCACATGCAAGGAACAAAATAAGAAACACAATAGGTAACCATAACTAAAATAGTATATATTGATCTCTTCAAAGGTAGAAGTCTATTCTTCATAAAAAAATACATATATATAGTTGTTTATAGTCTATGACTATTCACATTATTCTCATACTTGGTGTTAAAAGAGGAGTATGTTTATATTTTAACCTATTACAATTCATGGAGATAGGACAAAATATACATATATTTGATAAATTGAATACATAGCATATGAATATTAGAAGAACATCCTATGCAACTTTAATATCCATTTTCTTCTCCCAACACATACATACATATGTATACATGTATGTATGTATATGCATTTGTGTGTGTGTGTGTGTCTCTATGTGTGTGTGTGTGTGTGTGTGTGTGTGTGTGTGTGTGTGTGTGTGTTTGTGTGTGTGTGTGTGTGTGTGTGTGTGTGTGTGTGTGTGTGTGTGTGTGTGTGTGTCTGTGTGTGTGTGTGTGTGTGTGTTATGTAGGTATGTATACATACATACATACATACATACATACATAGATATATTTAAACACACACACACACACACACATACACATGCATGTGTATGTATGTATAATAATTAATTAATACTATTTTTAATAATTAATTAATATAAATCTATTATTAAATATTAATTAGTTAATATTATTTAATGATTAATTATAACATTTTTTTAACATTTTTAATTTTTTAATAATTAATATTAGTTTATTATTATATTTTGATAATTAATATTTAGTTTAATTAAGTAATTATTAAATTTAAAAACATTACAATGTCATTTCTTACTAAAATATCATAAGTCCCATATATCCATTATTAGTCCATTTTTGTAAATCCTATTTATTTTTAATAAGCCCATGATTTTTTAAAAGAGTTTCACATTTTTTATTAAGTAATAAGAGGATTTTTTGAAAGGGATCCAACCCTTTTAAAACAATAAACTGGATAAAAATAAAAATAAAATGACCAAGGTTAAATAAGGAAAAATAAGACTAAAACTAGTTAACAATAAATAAAAAATGAGCAACATGAAGCCAAACTTCAAAAAACCTTCCCCGAAAAATGATAGACTATTCAAATAATTTATTAGGAGTCACCAAATTATCTAAAGGAATGGCACCCTCCCACCCTTCATCATCTTAAGGTGATCATTAAGAGTATACATATATTGAAACTTCTATTCCAAAACCATGTTATGGCTTCTAGTTATCTTAGATAATCTCCCTTGGCCTAGTTCTAAAAGTTATGATCTTGTAATACAAAGACTATCTTGGAACTCCTTAATGTCTTTCATATAATTCATGATAACTAAATTCCTAAGTTTGAGCACCTGGTCCACATTTTTTTATGATTGAAAGATCATATTCGAACTTGTCCACTTTAGCTACTAGAATCATAGCCTTGTCCCTCATATAGTTGACATCCCTTCTCATCTCTATATTTTCTTTTCTTGTAGCAAGCTTTCCCTCACTAGTTCCATTTGTTTCCTAGCCCACTTCCCTTTCTTCTTGACTTTGGAAATATTTTTCCTTGACTATCTACTTCAACATGCTCTTATGGAGATTATGCTCTTTTTGTAGACTTTCTGTTTTCATTTAGAAACCCTCTCCAACTTTACTCCTGTGAGAAGTTATAGGAGGTAAAACAATCTCCAAATGGTTCATAGTCTCATCCTTGGTCCCTATGTCAATTATAAAATATACATGAACTCTTATTGATCTCATCTCTCCATCTTAAAACTGAAATTATTCTCTAAGACATGGATTTGGCTAAAGTCCTTACTAATCTAGGGATCCAACTTGATAATCTCTTCATATAGATGAACCATCTCAATGAACTTACTATTAAATTTTACTCTTTTTACTAAATTGTGCCCTTTCTTTCCCTTTCTCATTGGATGGTGATTTTACATTCACCCCTCCCACCTTGATGCTCCCTTACTTAGGTAGGATTAAAATTATTACAACCTTTGGGTCTACCCCATTTTGACCTTGTTATTATTATGCATTCCATTCTCCATACCTCCCCTACTTCCACATTGATTATCAGGATCCAAGTTAGGCTCATAAAGGGAGATGATTGGTATATCCCCTCAAAAAAGTAATAGAATCCAACCTTGTTCCAAGTGTTCCTCTCATTTCACAACTTGAACATACAAGATGAACCTCTCTAATGACATCAATAGATAAAATGTTATTATCATTGTTTTATCATGGTGTCAATGAATTAGGATGGAAAAATGGTATTAGTATAGCATGTAATATTTTATTTCCAAGGTGATGTACTTCATTGCCTATAGAATCACCCCTTCCCATGCCCATGTAATATAATTCCTAATGATCCCATCTCCATCTCAAGACTATTTCACTAGTTCATGTTTCACATATTATTTATTGTTTCTAAAATTTCGCATCTCTTTCCCTTAAAAAAATTGTTATCATCCATAAACATACCTATGATGGAGGCAATGCATTCCTTGGTGACATCAATTTTGAATCTCTTTTTAGAGACAACCATTTCCTTCTAAGTTTTAGAAAACTCAACTGATAGATTTGTGTCATGGCCACTTATCTTCTATGTGAAATTTTTCAAGCCACTTTTTTATAGGATCTTCCATGAGTATGTAATTTTATTTGCATCTTCAAAAGATGAGGGTTCAATAAATAATCTCTTTCCTCCCATCATAGTGCATAAACTCATTTTCCCCTGAATTTTATTTGTCCCTTCATAGTTAATATAGAGGCCAAATTTGTTCTTCAAAATGAAATTGTATAGACTATTGCTGAGATACCTGACTTATAGAAATGTTATTAATGTTTAGATTTTAGTTATCACATGTGTCCTCAACTTTGGATAAGTGAGGATACTCAAATTAATGATTCTAGTCATATTCATAATAAGTGACTTACATGAAATCTTATTAACATGCCTAGTATTATATATGATTTGATAAATCATGAATTTTGAATGCCATATTATATTCCACTTGTCAAGGTGTTTTATTGTCCCATGATTTTTATTATTATTATTTATGACAACCTCATTCATCATTTTTTTACAAGGGATAATTTCTTGGGAATCCTATCAGTTGTCTTCATTATTAATATTATTTATAATGGGAAAAGGGGGGTCATTTTAATGACCCCATTTCAATATCACATTCTTCATAACCCCCTAATTTGAATATTAGTCTACCACTTTATTGTCTTCATTATTAATAATATTTATCTACACTAGATTGTGTATAAAGGAGACCTCTTAATTGATCTTTGCTCATGATGTTTGAATCATATAGATATTACCCTAGTATTTTAGGTGTGAAATTTATATGAGATGTATAATAAAATATCTTTATATGGATTTCAATGTCATCATCACTATCATCCATAATAATCATTCAATCTAGATCTTTTGTGTTAACTACCAAGGAATAAACAATGTATTATCATAGTGTTTCATATGTATGGGGGGATCCATTACTACTTATGGATTAGGTGGCATGTTTGGAGATGAATTATTTCCATTGCTTGATCTTCTCTTTCCTACCTCATGTGTGTTGTGACCAAAACACCCCATTTTGAAAGATTTAATTAGGGACCAATTTTTTTTTTACAAAATCCTATGTTTGGTCCCTATCAAAGAAAATAAATGACTTTAGACCCAAACATACTAAATCCTAATATTTTTTATTCACCTTTTTATTTAATGAATTTTGGAGAAAAAATGAGATAATAATTAATTGAAATGTTGACTTTTTTTCTAATTTGATTTATTTAACTAACCAAACTCATCATTTTATTATCCAAGTGATCGATTTTATTTTATAGGTTGGTAGCTTAATTTACAAGACTTCTTTGAAACTACCAAAAATATCTTTCTCGTTATTGTTTATAAGGTAATCAAAGAATTATCAAGCTTTAAATGATTCCAAGATCCATCATTGATCAGGTGTTCAAAACCCTTTTATTTATTATTTACATCAAGGTTATATTGGACTTTTCACACCTTTAGCATTCTAATTCTAAAATATTATTCTATGTCTCTCTTTATTTCTTAGTTCATCATACGTATTTTAAAAATAAAGGTTAATCCTTTTACACTCATGACATCCTAATTAAGTGAGATCATGCCAAGTGTCTCCACCTCACTTTAATGCAAGCCTTTGATCAATGACATATCTAACTAATGATTGTGAATACCTGACTAATAAATATTTATCCACATGTCATCATATCACTCTATAATAACAATCTATTTCAAAAATATAACTTTAAATGTTCATTACTAAGATAATAGGCAACAAATTCCATAGGTAATCATCTTGAAACATGGATACTGATAGCCAAAATGACATATTAAAAATACCATGACCAAGCAATAAAGTGACAAGTGTCACATCTAAATTTCTATCTAAGATGAATAGCCTATTTTATCTATGGATTATTATGGTTTTTAGTTGATTAACTATTGATTGATTAATATTTATGTCATATGTTGATTATGAGACAATTATACATTTCTTAATTTACATGATTGATTTGCTAAGGGATAGTTGTACTTTTATACTATGTACTTTATGATCATGTCTACCTTCATTATTGTGAGGTGGATGTAGGATAGATATATCCCTCAGATTATGATAGAGGGAGAGCGTCATCATAGAGGATGGTGTATATGGAGGCATTGGGGGATGACAAAATGAGTAACCAAAAACCCACACACACACCATAGTAGAATATCTTGTTTTGTGATAAAATGAATCTAAATTTATTACTAAAGAAGATTATTACTTAATAAGAGGGGTGCATGAGGTTACTTAACCAAGCTAATCATTTTATTATCCAAGTGATCTATTTTATTTTATAGGTTGGTAGCTTAATTTACAAGACTTCTTTGAAACTACCAAAATTATCTTTCTCATTAATGTTTATAAGGTAATCAAAGAATTATCAAGATTTAAATGATTCCAAGATCCATCATTGATCAAGTGTTCAAAACCCTTTTATTTATAATTTACATCAAGGTTATATTGGATTTTTCACACCTTTAGCATTCTAATTCTAAAATATTATTCTATGCCTCTCTTTATTTCTTAGTTAATCATAGGTATTTTACAAATAAAGGTTAATCCTTTTACACTCATGACATCCTAATTAATGAGATCATGCCAAGTGTCTCCACCTCACTTTAATGCAAGCCTTTGCTCAATGACATATCTAACTAATGATTGTGAATACTTGACTAATAAATATTTATCCACATGTCATCATATCACTCTATAATAACAATCTATTTCAAAAATATAACTTTAAATGTTCATGACTAAGATAATAGGCAACAAATTCCATAGGTAATCATCTTGAAACATGGATACTGATAGCCAAAATGACATATTAAAAATACCATGACCAAGCAATAAAGTGACAAGTGTCACATCTAAATTTCTATCTAAAATGAATAGCCTATTTTATCTATGGATTATTATGGTTTTTAGTTGATTAACTATTGATTGATTAATATTTATGTCATATGTTGATTATGAGACAATTATATGTTTCTTAATTTACATGATTGATTTTCTAAGGGATAGTTGTACTTTTATACTATGTACTTTATGATCATGTCTACCTTCATTATTGTGAGGTGGATGTAGGATAGATATATCCCTCAGATTATGATAGAGGGAGAGCATCATCATAGAGGATGGTGTATATGGAGGCATTGGGGGATGACAAAATGAGTAACCAAAAACTCACACACACACCATAGTAGAATATCTTGTTTTGTGATAAAATGAATCTAAAGTTATTACTAAAGAAGATTATTACGTAATAAGAAGGGTGCATGAGGTTATTGAAATTGAGAAGAATATGTTTAATTTAAATAGGGATGATGGCTAGAGACTAAACATGAATTAGAGACATATTACCCATTTTTTAAATAATAAATATAATATCTTTCATCCTCCTTAGCCAACCTCCTATTATGAATTGTGGCCTTGTATTTATTGCTTAGATTTATTGTCCTTTTTTCATCATATCCTCCTAATGATAGGTCTAGCATGAGGCCTGAAATGTTGAGGCTAAATTTTCTCCTCTTTAACAAAGTTTTGCCTCCTTTTTAATTAGTTGTGTTATGCTTTATTTTATATTATGAATGTATGTTGTGATATTTTGTGTTCTCAAATAATTTTGTGATTGTGTGATTTCACTAATCTAGTTTCTATTGATTTTATTCATTAGTTGATTTGATAGATTTGTACTTATTAAGTTTAACATAATTTATCATTGTATTGTCTATAGATAAATAATTGTTTAACAATGATTGGTTGGATTCTTCATAGAAATAATAAATGTATGTTATTACTTAGCTGAGTCAGTTTGTAAGTGATTATTTATGTTTATAAGGTTACTATTATCAATTTTAATAGTTATATAAACATATAAAATACATGATGAAACATATAAAATGAGATTTGTGTTTTGACTTAAGTATAGTGCTTAGACAATAAACATAATGTAATGCAAGGTTTTATAGATAATATCATTATGAAATAATTATATAAAAATAATTTTGTTTGTCTAATTGTTTATCAGAGTCTATGGTTATTTGTTTAAACCTAGAGGGTTAACTTATAGTTTGAGGTCGGATGTATAATGTTTGATTTTGGATGACTTGGTAACAATTACAATAGTCTTTTAAAGTCATATATGTTTTACCCATTCCATATAGTGATTATGTTAATTGAATTCTAGATAGTCAACATTGCATAGAATAATATTGGTGGATTGGTTGTTTAGTCAGTTTGCATAAGCTATGGAATTTGATGCTATATTCGATTATGTCAAAAGGCATGCATATATTATTAAGGATATATAATGATATTCTTATTATTCATTGGGAAATTTTGAGGTGATTAGGGTTTATAATATCTTGTTGAGTCTAGTTAAAAATAATTCTTAGCAAAAATCATGATGTAAGTTTGGTTTTTGGTTACATAAGAAATGGTGGTGGACTGTAGCATAGTGGGGATTCTATTGAGCTACTTTGGCATGCATATTTTTAGTCAATTTTATTTGTCGAAAATGGAGGAAAAATTCATGGCAAGTAAGGTTATGTAAAATAATAAAATGAGGACTATGAGCATGACTTATAGGTGAGTATCAGGTAGAAAGAGAATAAAGAGATTTCAAGCTAAGGAAGAAGATTGGATACATATTTTTTGGCATCATCATTATCAGAATAGGTCGGTATTATACTTTAAATTACCATGTGTTGTGTTTGATGGATTTTTGAATTGAAATGGTTTAATGGGTTTTTCATTTGTTTTGAAATGATATATAAAAATAAAAATAGGCTATATGTATGTCCCTATGGAAGAATCGACCCTCCATAGAACCATACATCCAACATAGGGTAAACTTAGTGGAATGGGTAGAGATATAGAATTTTTCCATGGTTATTATGGATATATATAAGCTATGTCTTAACTCATAATTTAATTTTAAAATAAATGTGAAATCATTAAATGATTATTTACTTTAAAGGGTATTTTATATTTGGCCTTAGACTTAGTTTTGTTATCAAACTAGTTAATGGATGTATTCATTAAGGCATTTAAAAAATATATAGATTGAATTCTAGTTTTTATGAAGGACTCAACTATATATAACCTCGATTGAATATTTTGGTATAAATATTATGGGTTATTTATATAAAATTGGATTGTGAAGTTATATATATATATGTGTGTGTGTGTGTGTATATACTCAATTTATGGTTGATGATGATGATGATGATCATGATGATGATGATGATGATGATGATGATGATGATGGTGTGTGTGTGTGTGTGTGTGTGTGTGTGTGTGTGTGTGTGTGTGTGTGTGTGTGTGTGTGTGTGCGTACGTGCACACGCGCGCATGTGTGTGTGTTGAAAGTTAGGGATTTTGAAAGAGATTGTGTGTATTAGTCATGATCATTTTTAGAGTTCTTATATAAATGAATTCACAATTTTGATTTTTTAATGGAATTATATTTGATTTAGGGTTTTAAATGGATTTACAAATTATAAATTAAGAGCATGATATTTATATTTGACTCTGTTATAAATCTTATACCTTACGTATTTTACATATATAGATTTGGGGATAAACTAGGTTAAGCCATAAATAAATAATATTGGATACGAGTAGGATTATTAATAATTATCTGTGTACTCAAATTTACACATAGATATATACATAAAAATTTTAATATTATTTTAGTTGAGTTTATGATTTCAATTGAATTTATTATATATGAACTATGTAAATTTTAGGGCCTTATATTAAAATAGATCAAATATTTAGTTATGTCTATGTATTATTATACATTTTTGAATTAGTCTATGATTTTGAATGAGATCCTTGAATAGTTGATGAAAGGACTAGGTATGTAGTTTAATATGTATTTTTCATGAAAGTGTTTATATGGTCAACGTTTGAGTTATTATCAAAAATCTCAAGCTGAACATACTTGACTTAGTGTATGTCTTTGATCATATTTATATGTAAGTAATTCAAATGATAAAATTAATCGAATAGTTTGAGTGATTTAAATAAATGGAATTGGAGTATAAATTGGATGGTTGTGTACGCATTTAAAATCATATGTATTCTATGTGTTTTTAGTCAAATAAGTAAATTGGGATTTATCTAGTATACAAAAGGGTATTGGGACTATTTTATTAATTGGATGTATATTTAGAGTATACGAAATACTCTAGGACATTTGGCAGTGGATGTCTTCTTAGAGTATAATATATATAATAAAATATAAGTATTGTATCGAATCTTTATTTGAGAGTTCTAATATATATATATGTATGTATGTATGTATGTGTATATATATATATATATATATATATATATATATATATATATATATATATATATATATATATATATATTAGAACTCTCAAATAAAGATTCGATACAATACTTATATTTTATTATATTTATATATATATATAATAGACACACACACACACACGTTTTGTGTGTGTGTGTGTGTGTGTGTGTGTGTGTGTGTGTGTGTGTGTGTGTGTGTGTGTGTGTGTGTGTGTGTGTGTGTGTGTTCACATCTATGATATGATTGAAAACATTATCACCACAACATGGTAAAATGAGTGATTGTATATATTTTAATGCTTAAATAAAAGCATTAAAATAAGGTATTGAAGGGTTTTAATATAAAGCTTATTAAGTTATTTTGACTGGCTTTTGTTATATATGTGGAATATGAACAAATAAATAAGCATGTGTGTTAATGTTTGTTTCATGGATGAAATAACATTATAAGTTACTTTATGATTTGGGCAACTGACAGTCTAGATATCATCTTTACCCTGATGGTATGATATATTAAGGACTATTTTTTATTTTATTTATTAATATATAATAAATTAGATAATATTATATTCATTACATTACATTTGATGAAATAAATATGTGCATTTGATATTTTTGTACTTAGCATATTTTTATCAGCTAAAAGTAAATATTTAAAATAAATATATTGGCTTTTATATTATTATATATTTTAACAAAATCTTGTATTTATGACTCTAAATAAGTAGTGAATGGATTTCATTGGCTTAATTAGTGCCATCAATGCAAGCTGAGGTGTAATCTATTTAGTGGTATGTATGAAACTAGATGATCTTAGAGATCATTAAATATTGAAAGTGTTAGACAATGTAATGTTTATAATTAAACATTATCATTTCATATGTTGATATAGTTTTTATATTTGTGTGATATCATGTTCTAATAGATTTATTTATGCTACACATTATGTATTAGATATCTACATCACATGGGTTCTAGTTTATCACTATGGATTCCCACACCTTCATTATTTACCCATCTATGAAGGGAGATACATTTCCTTGTTGGAATATAGTGAGGGGTATCTATGGTATGTGGTTGGTGTAAAAAATCACTAGGATGATGTTCTCCCTCCCAGATGAAGTATTACACTAGAGACTACACTTGATATTAAAAATTCATACTTGAGTTGTGGAGACTCTTGAGTTGTAGAGACTCATGCTCCATGGATATTTATGTCATGTGTTATTTTTTGAGATATTATTCAATTCTAAAAAATATAATATTTATTCATTGTACTTTTATGTTAGTGGTTTTAATATTGTTTTAGTTCGGGTTGAAATTGTATTATTACTTTAATGATTTAGATGTAGTATTTATTATTTATTCAACATTGTTCATGATTTTTTATATCTATTTATGGTGATCATTAGCTAAGTGGATTATCTATAAACCTTGTGATTAAATAAATTAATCCAATTAGTTAAATATAACTAATTATATTTATCATGGTGAAATCTGTAATATAAATATGTGTAATTAATTTTTTTTTTTAAATTACTATATTCTAATAAAACCTAGTAGGGTTGCTAAATTTTGGTATTAGAGAAGATGCTCAAACTCTAGGACTTAATGTGTTTTCTAATGCAAAATTATTCTTATATTAAGTAAGAAGAACAATGGTGTACACTAGACTAAGAGGTGAGGGTAATTCAAATACCAATCACTCTTTTGATCCAAATTAGTTCACCATTAAGCAAGTTGTGAAGCTGGACCAAATCCTCACAACCATGCAAGAGACTAGGGACTAAATCATAGACCTAGAATAGGAAGTACATTGTCATGAAGAGGAGAATGATCAAGAGAAAATTGAAGATCATCCTACTAAGAAGGAACATCCTCAAGAGAAAATTAGTGATGAAGTGCCACATGATGTGAGAGCTTAAGTAGCTATAGATTTGGCACAAGATATGAAAAAGGTCAATCCACTCAAGTTTGATGGAACTGTATTGGGAGATGAAGATAAAGAATGGATGCTATAAATGGAGAAATATTTTGATAATTGTAATTATTTTGAAGTCATGAAAGTAGTTTGGGGAGCTTATCAGCTTGCTAGTGAAGCAACAACATGGTGGAAAACTAAGAAGCTTGAGATGAACCCCAACTCAATCACCACCACTTGGGAATATTTTGTGACACTATTTAGGTCACAATGTCTTCTCCATCTATTCTTCAATCAAAATATTATAGATTTTTAGAATATTAATCAAGTGTAATTATTGATGAATGAATACTAGGAGAAATTCATCAAACTCCTTAAGTAGGTACCTTAGTATTAAGCAAATGAGAGGTTCAAGATCAGGAAATTCATCATAAGATTAAAACATCAAATTATTTATGATGTGGATGTGTATGGTCTATCTACCATCGATCAGGTATTTTAAAAGGTATTAAAGTAGGAATAGAAACTAAAATATATTTCCTAATTCAAAGAAAAGTTTAAAAAGAAGTTTTGAATTTCTAAACCAACTTTAAAATAGAATAAATGGAAACAGAGATGTGGAGACTCTAAGAGTTATTTCAAGAATCAAAACACCAAGTTCAATAGTGGTTCAGGGAATAGGAAACTTGGTAATGGTTTCAAGGGTGGTTCCAATGGAAACTAATAGTGTGAAAAAAGTACTAGTTAGAGGTTGCTTCATATGTGGAGGTGACCATTATGCTCAAGAATGTCCTTAGGACAAGTCAAAGAACAATGGTTCTACTTCTTAAAAAGGTGCATTCTAATAGTAGAGTCATGGATTTGTTGATAATCATCAGGATGACTATCAAGATTCACCCATTAAACTATTAGATATTTTGTTTGATCATCCAATTTTATATTATGATTGACATGGGAGATATAGAACGTTTCATTTCTCCTAATATTATTTTTAAATTATATAGAAAATATGGAGTTATGGTGAATGCATGGTTAGTGTTATCAATTAGATTTTTCACCCATTTAATGTTGTATGAGTTATTTTACATGAAAATATAATGACAAAATGAGATCATCTCCAAGTTTTGGGACCTTATAAAATTGAGGTAAACTTCCAAAAAAGCCTAAATTCCTTTCACTAAGCTTAGTGCAATTGACACATGACCAATTCACTTCAAACTTTAGTTTCTTAGTGATTTTGCTCCTAACTAGGGTTTTAACTTGTAAGGAAAAGATTTTATAATGAGTTTAAGATTAAAAAATGGTGATACACCAAAGGGTTCTAGTGTAAATTAATTCTTGCTTTAATTGAACCTAGTGGAATAATTAATACGTTGAAATTTCTTGAATCACAATCTTACACAAGTATAACATCAAAGGAAATATTGTGCATTTTATCAAATAAGGAAAAAATTTATTGATTTTTGTCAATAATATTTCAAATGAGAAAGATAAATACCAAAAATTATTATTTTATAAATAAAATAAGACTTATATCATTCAAAAAATTAATAAAATCCATACATACACAAAGATAACACAAGATAAGGAAGGTAAAACTTTAGTCTATTAATATTATCTAAGTTACAACATGTAGATAAATTTTTCAAAAGCAAAAAAATCATTTATCAACAAAAATATCTTTGGTATATGTATTAAACCCATATTTATACAAAAAAACACTCCCTTGAGAGAGAAGTAAAAAACCCTTACACTTAGTTTAGGAGAAAAAAACCTGGGAGTCTCCATACAAATGTCATCATTTCCAACTTGCAAAGGAATCTTTGGTAGATTATAAGGAAGAAGAGGACTCTAAAATACTTAGGTGATTTTCCAAGTGTTTGAAAGATGATAATTTTTTTTTGGATTCTTTCAATCGAACCATCTCTCCTTGAGTTTTGTTAAAGAAATCTCTTCCAAGAAATGAGGTGCCAAAATGAACTTCACAACTTTATCAAAAATTGAATGATTTTAATATTTAGATATTTTAAAACCAAACTTGAAATTTTTAGTTGAGACTTTTTTAACTTTTAAGTCATTCAAATTGACAAAAAGGGATGTGAAAATTACAATGTGAGCTTTTATAACTAAAGTCATTCAACTTGTCAAAAAGAAAAGTGTAAAATAGAAGTTGCACTTTTTCAACTAAAGATTAACAAAATGATAATTAAAAATTACAAGTATCTATTTTTCAACTTAAAGTTAAGATCTATCAAAATTATAGTTGTAATTTGCAATTTTAAATTTTACAATGTATCTTACAAAATTTGTAGTTTACAGAATGCATTTTTCAAATAATTAAATAATCGATCCACAACAATGACCTCTGAGTATTCCTTATCCTTTTTCACTTATATCTTCTTAATATAAGCATTAAAGCTACCAAATATCTATTGTAGGAATTCTTCATCAATACCAACTATCTAAATATAACTAATGTCACATATTTTAGTTACCTCAAATAACTCTCTAGAAGAAGCTCTGTAGACTTGAATATTCTTACCCATCTTATCAAGTGTATTGTGATACTTGATGAACTAGTGGATGGAATCCAAATTGAAAGTTGTATCATGTACTGAATCCTTTTTTATTATGTCATTGAATTTATCTTGGACCTCCCTAAAAACTTGAGGTTTATCTTGTTAATCTATTGCCTCATGATAATTTACAAATTGAATCTTCAATATCATACATCACATCTATGGCTTTGTCACTTGTGCTCTTATCCTTATCAATACTTCTACTATGTATTCTGATTCTAAATTTAGCTTCCCTCTCTATCTCATCATGTTCTAAAGTATTTTTTATTATCTTTTTAAACATGAGGGTTTCACTCTCTATCTGGTCAATGGCCTACAATTTAACAAAGTAGAGGTTTAGCCTTTCAACCTCTTCTTCGTATTTACTTATCTCTACCTTTAGAGATCCAAGGTCATCCTTCAATGTCTTATAATATTCCATGGCCATCCCTATTACTCTATTAACTTTTGTGATTAGTTTTTTAACCCAGTCTTTTGTATGTCTACCCATTATACCATTCTCTATCATTGCATCAAATGTTAGGGAACTGAGAGAGAGATTGAGTTAGTTGAGCTAATTCAAGTTAATTTTTTAGGTCTATAACCTTCCTTAAGGTAGTTGTAAACTACTCAACCTTATTCTTCATCTCATCCTTAGTGACCTTGTCACTGTCCATTTTTTTAAAGAGAGAACTTATGATTATATGAACATCATAATTTTGTCCCTCTCTTATTGGATGACCAATGTTTACTTTGGATAGATTATAATCCCCCACCACTAAATCTTATTTGTATTTTTCAAGTGGGGGAACTAGTATTTCTACATAATTTTCCCTTATTGAATCATAATAGACCCTATAAATGGTCTTAGGACCTCTCTTTGGTCATTTGGATGCTTCCAATAGACTAAAATCTAGGGTGTTTGGAGATATCATCTATTTCCTCTTTTTGGACACTGATTATCCCAACCAACTTAGAGTGGCTACTAGTGAATCCTATATTTTTCTAATGGCCATTATTACTTGTGAGTCTCCAACTTAAGATTCTACACTATTAATTACTATAATAAGTGTTGTATCTACCATTGATATTGCCACTGAGTCCTCAGTTGATGATTTGGTTGTGTCTTCCCCATTAGTGGGTAGGTATACATAGTTGTGTCAGTGGCATCTTTATTTACACCTCCTTGATGGGGGTTTAGGTTAATGTAAGAGTGTAATAAGGAAATGATACTTAGATGGGTAGAATGGATGTGATTATAAGGGGTGTGTAATCTAGAAGTGACATAGGTAGAGAGGTAGACATGTGTGGTTAGAATAAGGGAACTTATGGAAGGGTGATGTATAAGGAAAAAAAGAATATATTAATGTAGTAGGAATGGCTAGGGTGGAAGTAATGGGTAGTGTGATATAAGATGAAGATGGATTTGTTATTAACCTAGTGGTTGTGGTGGGTAATGAGACTATAGTTTAAATGACTGAGTCATCATCCATGTACTAATGGGTGGTGTTAGTGATTAATGGTGTGGTAGTGGATATAGGGGATGAGGTGGGATTGATTTCAGAAGAGGGAGGTAAAGGTAGAGTTGGAATATCCAATTATGTTGATTAGCTTACTGATAAAGGAGTCACTTGCAATTGTGTGCTAATATAAATAGGAGAAATAGCTACTTGTGCTAGTTGGATAATAGAGACAAGAAGAGGGATTACTTGTGTTTATTGGATAGTAGTTATGTCTCGTAGAGAAAATAGTAGTGTCTAGTCCATTAGCTAGGTTTATGGAATTTGGGTGATATAAGAATCCCTTCTTACCTTTTTATTTTGTTTCCTTTTATGTAATATAACTGACCCCACTACCTGATCTACTTGAATCCCACTACTAGAACCTTCTATTATTTCTACCTCTACACCCTTATCCTTTACCTTTATAGTGATAATGTTGTCCATGAATTCAAAATTAGATGCTTCCATGGCATCTTTTAATGTAACCACTTTAGTTAATCTAGTGAAATAATCAGTCATCATAAGGACCCATTTATGGCTAGCACTTAATGGTGGATTGATGATGTTAATAAAATCCAACCCCCACTGAGTAAATAGTTGATCAACCTAGATTGGTTGGAGAGGGAAAGCAACTAATTTTTTCTTTCTTATAAATTAGGCACATTTCTCACAATTTCACACCCATTTATGTGCATATTTGAATAGTTTAGACCAATAGTATCCCTCCATTATTTTGATGGTAGTGGTATTTATAGAGAAATGGTCACCTGATGAGACATCATGAAACTCTTTGAGCACTTTGGAGATTTTATAATGCTTGATGCACCTCAAC
This sequence comes from Torreya grandis, assembly GCA_037957365.1. NCBI lineage: Eukaryota > Viridiplantae > Streptophyta > Pinopsida > Cupressales > Taxaceae > Torreya > Torreya grandis. The sequence continues at coordinate 3,043,842 of JARHVA010000919.1, forward strand.
ATAACTCCATTAATATCTTTCCTAAACAATATCATATCAACAAGACCATAAAGAATAGATTGGAGCCTGAATTACCTATTTTTGGATTGGGGGAGCTCATGCAGGTATTCACTAGTTTATAGGAAGGTAACCATGTCTTTGATCTAGCTATTGAGTAGATGAGGATTGGTTAGTTGGAATGATTGTTAAATGTATACTGGATCAAAACCCTTAATATCATAAACAAGTTTCTCACATAAACCTTTTCCTCTTACAAGGTTAGTTATTTTAATGATCATGTCATATTCTATGACTTTCATGATCCAATCCACTCTCTTTTCATTTATTTACTAGTTCAAAAGGAACTCCTTTACACTATGGTTACTAACCATCACATAAATCTTGTTCTTTGAGAGCATGTGAATGAAAGTTTTGAAAGTTTTTATTATTACATATACTTTCTTCTCAAAAAAATTATACCTTTCATCATAATCCTTTAAGGATTGACTAAAAAAGGCTATAGGTTGTTCCAATAGATCTTTGTTCTATTAGGTCAGAATAGTTGATACACTTCCTTCCCATCCAAAAGCAGAGAGAACAAAGTCATTCTCATAGTTAGGATTTACAAAGGTTGGGCCTTGAGAAATAACCTTCTTAATGGTTTAAAATTTATCCTTTCATTCCCTTATCTAGTTGAAATTAACCCCTTTTGAGACTACGTGTCCCATAAGTTTCCCTTAATGAACTATAAATACACATTTCTTTGGATTGAGGGAAACTCCAAACTTTGTGCACCTTTCAAAAACTTTTATGAGGTGATCTAGTTGATCATTAGCCTATTTTGAATAAAACATGATGTCATCTAGATACATCAAGATCATTCCATTGATCAAACCCTTGAAATCCATATTCATGGCCCTTTGGAAGGTAGCACCAACATTATTCATACTAAAAGACATATTTTTATAGGCATACATACCCCATTTGGTAGTGAAAGTGGTCTTAAATTTATTAAATTCCTAAACTAGCATTTGATTATAACCAAAATAACCATCTAGAAGGAAAAACCTCTTAGGTCCAACTACTATTTGGAGAATTTGGTTCATGGGTGAAAGGGGAGAAAAATGATATTAGCTTTTATCAACTTAGACAAAGCATTCCTCATTAAAGGCTTTATTTTTGGGTTTATTGGTCTTTGTTTTTTTCTAGCAAGCTTAGTGTTTGAGTCAAGTTTTATTATATGTTGGGTTAGGATAGGTTAGATATTTGTAACTCCAAAAATAGTTATCATCAAATTCTTGACATAACTCAATAAAATATTGATTTTTAGAGGTGTTACATACCTTTCCAATTTTCAAAGCCTTGCCTTCTAAGATGACTACTAGCTCATAGTCTTCTTCCTTGATTGAGAAATTTTTATTCTCACCCTTCAATTGATCATCAGAGTTAAAGATACTCTCTAAAGTAATAAGACCTATATGAAACCTATTAGTATTTATCTAAATTATTTTCTCCCCATACTATTCTTAAAACCTTTAATTATTTAAGTTGGATAATTCAATCTCATCTCACATAAAGTTAATAATTTGTTCATCACTATCAAAAACTTGCCAGTTGATTGCATTGTTAGGGAAAAATGGTCTCATTATCATCTTTACATGTTGGTTTTTGTTCTTATTAATCTCTTTTGATAGATTATATTGAGAACTTATTAAGGTCATGAAATCATGATCCTTGTTTTTTGCTCTCAGTATTGCTTGAATGTTTAAAGTGATAAAATCCTCAAATATGTCCCAAACCTTGTGTGTGTAAGATCTAAACAAATTATTCTTGGTGGTGCTTCTTGATCTTACCTGGTGAACAATTAGTTCATTATCACCAAAAAAATTTAGTGATTAAATCCCTCTTCCATTTTTTAATGCTTCATATTCCACCACATTATTAGTGCAACTGAATAGAAGTCTAAAGGAATAAAAATCTCTCCTTTTGGGGAGAGACTAAGACAATACTAACACCTATGACAATCATATTCCTTGAGCCATCAAAGTATATTTAAAACCTTCCCTTGAAATATTTAGATGGTTTCAAAAGATTTTGGATGATTACATCATATTAATGGATGCAATATATACCCAACCCTATTTCATTGACATAATAATAAGGATCAATCTAGAGAGTTGATCCCTATTCATCAAAGTGAGTGTCTAGGATTCCTTCAATAGGTGTTGTAACTTCATAATCAAGCTCCTCTTCTTAGTATTTTAATATGAAATTCATATCCAGAGGGATAGGAGTGTATGTCTAAATATGGCATTTAATAATTGGCTCAATCTTATGGTCACTCTAGTCCCATATCTTGTCTTCAGAAACATATGTGACCAATTATCAGATAGGTATCCTCCCATTTTTGTTGTAAAGTTTTGGGAAAGGTAGGTAGAAAAATAAGTGGGAAAATTAATAATAGATATGTCTTAGGATATGGATAATCTTGGGCATGCATGGATGGTAAGGTTTAAACCTTTTATAATATCAATTATTTGGATATTAGCTATATCCCATTAAACCACACCTTTTGTGATAGGTGTGTATTTAACACCTAGATCATCCATTATTTTCTTGGGCATAACAAAGTTGATAGCCCCATATTATATCATATAGTTATGGATAAGACTCTTTCGAACTATAAGGGAAAGGTAAAAAGGGGGAGGCTTTGCATTTTTACTTAATTTTTTTTTCATTTGAGGTTGACACAAGTTAATTATAGCATTAAGTCCCTTGATTTATACTTTATTTATTTGTTGGAAGTTTTAAAGGTATTTTTGATGTAAATCCCTTTATGTGGGATATATAGTACTTCCCACATGGTGACATTGAAGTTAGTTATTTTAATTTGTTCCAAAATACTAGAAGTAATACTACCGACCTTTACTAGTGCCTTTATGGGAGATATGTTTTATTTTATGAGATTTGGGGTCAATAATTTTGACTTTGGATTACTATTTGGAACATTGGGTGGAATTTTAAACTATTTTTATTTTTGTAACCTCTTACACAAATTTAGAAGTTATATCCTGATCAACCTTGGGAGGTTAAATAATTTCTATTTCCCTCTTCTTACTATGTGTATTTATTGGCATTAAACTACCACCATTGGTTAGTGCTTCCTCTTAGTTTACACTAAAAAAATACTCTTCTTGTTAGTTCAAAAGAGTGGTCTCATTTTGAGAAAGCACTGGTACCTCTTCCTATCAAGTAGTAGCTTCCTCTTACTATCATTCGGGGTTTGATATGAGTTTTAACCATCAAATCTTGATTGATGACACCATGAGGGTAAGAATTTTGATTATGCATTTGGGCATAAGGATAGTATGACTCATATTCTTAGGCTAGGTTATTATGGATAGGAATGATGGATTTATAAGTAATTTGGGTAGGTAAATTATGGATATTTTGGGGTTCTATTTGCATGATTTGGTTTGGAGTTATGAATATCCTTAGTATGGTTACCTATTGGGATGATATGCCTAGTTAGTTGGTTGATAAGGCCTATAATTTTGGGAATATTACCTTTTCATGGATACTAACTCATTACCAAGGCTTTTAATTAATGACTTAACCTTGTACAAATCATAGGAAGGGATAAGAGATGAAGCCAATTGATTTCTTCTTGTGGTAAGTAAGGCTACAACGGCTTGCATGGGAGGCAACTTTGGGAATAATGGCAGTGGAGGCCAAGGATTAATTTTACTATCTATAATGAGGCAATTTTTAGCTCTTATTACAATGCCATAATAATTGAGGAGTGTGGTGCCACCCATTGATTGGATCATCATAGCTATATCATGATTTAAAGATCTTAAATAGTACAAGAAAGCAATATTCAAGGATGGCTTGACCAACATTGGGATTCTATTCCATTTTTTTGGAAATAAAAATTAAAATCACTCATGAAATCATGAAAATCCTATTTAATAGTGGTTAGTTGATTAACTAGTGAGAGGTGCTCACTCTTATCCTTAAACTATATGCATAGGGTAGACCCTACATCATCCCAAATACAAATTTAATTAGGAAGTAAATATTTATGCTATTAAAGTGATTTATCCTTAAATAATGAGGTAAGAAGTATGATAGCAACATTTTCTTATGCAATATTATAAATTAAATAAATGTTAGCAACATCTTGAATGTGTTCAATATGTGTGGTATAAGTTTCACCAGTAAAATATGGAAGGTTATTCAAGGCTAACTTGTGTATATCATCAGGGCCAACATAAGTAGACCACCTCCATTGAATGGTACAAAATTCTGATTTTCTCTAGGCCATAATGAGATGTATGAAATAACTTTGGTTATTTATGGAATATGTAGATAGATTTGTAGGATTTACTCTAGCGTTAAATATAACTGATCTTTATTTCTTTAATATGGAAAAGTCAATTCTTTTAAGTTAATCATATTACCTTTAGTACATGACCTTTTCTATGTATTTAACATGCATAAATGTGGATTTATTAAATTCATAAGCCAATGGATTTTATAGGTGATCTTAAAATGTGTACAAATATTACACAATGCATACTGAGAATGACATCAATTTCTTAGCTATGATCTTTAGATCCCACTGGGCATGCCATAAATTGTTATTAATTAGATTTTTTACCCATTTTATGTTGTATGAGTTATTGTACATATAAATCTAATGACACAATGGGATCACCTCCAAGATTTGAGACCTTAGAAAATTAAGGTGAACCTCTAGAGAAGGTCATATTCCTTTCACTAAGCTTAGTGCAACTAATACATGACCAGTTCACTTCAAACTTTAACTTCTTATTGATTTTGATCCTAATCATGGTTTTAACTTATAAGTAAAATAGATTAGAAGGAGTTTAAGACTAAAAAATGGTGGTGCACCAAATGGTTCTACTATAAAATAATTCTTTCTTTGATTGAACATATTTAAACAATTAATATGCTAAAATTTCTTGAAGCACAATCTTACAGAAGTATACCATAAAAGGCAATGTTGGGAATTTTATCAAATAAGGAACAAAGTTATTGATTTTTATTAATAGGAATTCAAAAAGTCAAGTTAAATACCTTAAATGATTATTATATAACTAAAATAGTACTTATATCATTCATAAATTTAATAAAATCCACACATACAAAAAGATAACATAAGACAAGGAAGGGAAAACTTCAGTCTGTTAATATTCTCAAGGTTACAGAATGTAGATACATTTCTCAAGAGAATAAAAATTTGTCTATAAAAAAAAAGATATATGGGATATGTATGAAACCCATATTTATAAAAAAAATCACTATCTTGAGAGAGAAGAAGTAAAAAACACTGACACTTAATTTAGGAGCAAAAAATCAAGGAGTCTACATATAAATATCATTATTCCCAGGTTGAAAAGGTGTCTTTGGTGGAGTAAAAGGAATAAGAGGACTCTAAAATGGCTAGGCACTTATCCAAGTGTTGAAAGAGGAGAAAAACTATTGGAGTCTTTCATTTGAACCATCTATCCTTGAGTTCTATTGAATAAATCTCTCTCAATAAATGGGGTGCCAAAATGAACTTCATGACTTGGTCAAAAATTGAATGCTTATTAATATTTGGATATTTTAAAAGCAAACTTGCAAAGCCTAGCTTAAAATTTGTAGTTAAAACTTTTAAGTCATTCAAATTAACAATAAGAAATGTGTAAATTAAAATGTGAGCTTTTATTACTAAAGCCATTCAACTTGTTAAAAAATAAAAGTACAAAATACAAGTTGCATTTTTAACTAATGCCTAACAAAATGATATCTAAAAATTACAAGTAGATTTTTTTGAAGTTAAATTTAAGATCTATCAAAATGATAGTTTTAGTTTGCAATTTGTAATTTTACAATGTATCTTACAAAATTTGTAGTTTATAGAATGCATTTTTCAAATAATCAAATAATCAATCCACAATAGTGACTTTTAAGGATTCTTTATCCTTTTTCACTTGTATCTTCTATATATAAGCATAAAATCTACCAAGTATCTCTTGTAGGTGATCTTTGTCCAGACCAACTATGTAAAGATTACTAATGTCACATTATTTAGTTACCTTAGATAAATATCTAGAAGAAGCTCTATAGAATTGGATATCCTTGCCCATCTTATCAAGTGTATTATGATACTTGATGAATTGGTGGATGGAATTCAAATTTAAATTTATATCATGTGTTGATTATTTTTTATTAACTCTTAGAATTTAGTTGGGAACTCTTAAATAGGAAGAGGTTTATCTTGGTAATCTTTTGCCTCACATGAAAATTTACAAATCAAATCTTCAATATCATACATAACATCTATGTCCTTATCACTTGTGTTTTTGGCCTTATCAACACTTTCACTAACTATTATGATTCTAAATTTAGCTTCCTTTTATAGCTCATCATGTTCCAAAAGTTTTTTTATTATCTTTTCAAACATAAGAGTGCCACTCTCTATCTGGTCAATGGCATGTAATTAAGGAAAGTAGAGGTTTAGCCTTTCAACCTCTTCATATTTACTTATCTCTACCTTCATAAATGAAAGGTCATCCTTAAATGTCTTATAGTATTCCATGGATAACCCTATTAATTTTTTCCCTTTTGTGATTATTTCTTTAACCTAGTTTTTTGTAGATCTACACATTGTACAAATCTCTATCGTTGCATCAAATGTTTCTTTTTTGATGAATTGAGAGTGAGATTGAGTTGGATGAGCTAATTCAATTTGATTTATTGGGTCTATAACCTTCCTTAAGATAGTTTCCAACTTATTAACCTTGTTCTTTAGCACATCCTTAGTGACCTTATCACTATCCATTTTTTTAAAGAGAGAACATTATGGTTGTCTGAACATCATATTTCAATCCATCTCTTATTGGATGAATAAGGTGTACTTTGGATAGCTTATAATCCCCCACCACTAAATCTTATTTCTATTCATTATGTGGGGAAATTTATATCTCCACATATTTTTCCACTATTCCATTGTAAGAGACCCTAAAAATAGTATTAGGAACTCTCTTTGGTCATTTGGATGCTTCCAATAGACAAAAATCTAGGGTGCTAGGAGATATCATATGTTTCATTTTTTTGGACACTAATTGTGCCAACCAACTTGGAGTGGCTACCAATGAATCCTATGCTATTACAATGACCACTATTACTTATGATTATATAACTAAAGATACTACACTAGTAATTACAATAGTAATTTTTATATCTACCATTAACATTGCCATTGATTAAGATTTTATTACACTCCAATCCTACCTTATTTCGCATGCGTGGCATCGAGATGAATGATTGCCCTTAAATCCACATTCTTTACTAAGGTTTCATCCCACCTCACTTTTTGCCCTTCCCAGATAGCACAATTGGCAAGCCAATCTGCAACACCATTTGCTTCACGGTAGGTATGGGTGATTTTTATTTCTTCAAATTTATTCAAAAGAGTTTTCATCTCCTTTACCTTATCCTCTATTGTCCAAGACACAATATTCTTATTATTAAGGATATTTATAACATTCAAAGATTCACCTTCAAGCCACAATCTGGAATAACCCGAGTCCACAACTAATTTAAGGGTCTGGAGGGCAGTTGTAGCTTCGGCAATGTGGTAGTTAGATATACCAATGGGAATTGCAATAGCATCAATAACCCTTCCCACATGGTTTCTCAGAACACCACCACAACCAGCATTTCCCGGGTTCCCTTTTGCTGCACCGTCAAAGTTACCTTTAATCCAATCTTGAGGTGGACTAATCCAAGTCACACCTGATCTGGGATTATCAGGTTCACTGAGAATAATATCCTTCCTCAGAGGATTATCCACATTGAGATTAGATCTTGGATTTTTTTGAGAAGAAAAATTTTCCTTTAGAGCTCTAATGATGTTCTGGCCAACCACCCATCTAGGGAGCTCTTTATTTCTAAATATTTGGTTATTTCTTTCCTTCCAAATTCCCCACTAGATATGGGGAAGAGTAATTTTCCATAAGAAGAGAACTTCAGGATTCTTTGAAGGGCAATATCAGCTTTTGAGAGAAAGTTCAACATTTTTTTGATGAATCCATGTAATGCCCCACAAGTTGAGAACCTCCTTCCAAACAAGCTGAGTGAAGGAACAATTCACAAACAGATGATATCTATCTTCAAGGTCTCTCTTACACAGACTACACCTGTTAACAATATTGATTTCGCATTTCTGTAAATTATCCAGAGTCAAAATTTTATTTTGGAGAAGGGTCTAGAAAAAGAACTTGATTTTAAGAATGAGCCCCTTAATACAGGCTCTTGTCCATAACTGTTTTCTACCATTTCCCTTGGAGATGAAGATGGAAGATACTTTAAACTATCCACTTGGCTCCTGATACCAAACAATTTTATCTTCTTGATTAGGATTTAGGGATATAGCATTTAGGGATAATTGAATGTCCTTGAGATCTTGATCATAGTCAGTGAGGTTTACCCAAGTGTTGTTCTGCCAATATTGATTAACCATTATCCCCATTCTTTGTTTACATCTTTCTATAACATCTTTATCTTGGATTTCTTCCTGTAAGGGTTTACCTCTTACCCAAATATCTTCCTAGAATTTCACCTTTTTACCATTACCTACTTTCCATGCACTACCTTCTTCAAGAACATGTTTTGTTCCCTGGACTGCCCCCTAAATAGCAGACGGATGAGAAATATCTGGAGTAGTAAAGAAGTCATGAGTGACTGTGCCTTAAATAAATACTTATGCTTCCATATTTTACTCCATTCTTTATTTTCCTCATAGACCCTCCATCCCTGTTTAGCTAAAAGGGCAGTGTTCATACTTCTTATTTTCCTTATACCACCATCTTAATGAGTAGGAGGAGTGGTAGCACGGGGAAAGGAACCCAATTATTAAAAAGCAAGGCCCTCAAGAGGGAGAAGCAGATCTTGAAAAGCCATAAACAAATTCGACGTCCCAATCAACTTGACAGCAAGAGGATACAGGGTAATATCCATAGTAATCGGGTTTCAAAGAAAATGAGCATGGTGCATGAAAGGAAGGGAGAACCTCGTAAACAGGAGCCCAAGAGCTGTGCAAAATGGAGAGAGAAACACCAAGTCTAGAAAATTTTGCAAAAAGGAAATGTAACGAGCTACATGGAAAGACTTCACGGTTCTAAACCGCATATCACGACGGCCTTCTTCAAAAATTGGTCTGACGACAGGGTCACCCTGCATGGTATAACTGTAAATTTAACTGAGGATTTTCTTGCAGAGGTTACAGGGTTGTCAATGGAAGGAATCAAATTTTCAAAGCAGACCAGCATTTCGAATGAGGCATTTTGCAAGTTCCCCAAAACGGATGAGGAGGAGCAAAAGTTGGTCAAAAATGGGGATTTTTATGAGCTGGACCAGATTAAAGGGATATGGAGAGACGTCCTAAGCTGTATAAGGGAGTACTTCATCTTGGATGGAAGAAGCAAACGAGTGCATAAGTTCCATTTTGTCTTCCTCAACCACTTCAGGCATAAGGTTAGCTTGTCTTTTCCTTTCTATCTTTGCTACTCCTTGATTCAAAGCCTTTATGCTCATAGGAAAAAGGATTTGCGCCCTATTCTTCATGAAGGTCTAATTCTGCTTATTGAAGGCTATTTCAAGAATAGGGCACTGGTTAAGTATCCCAAATAGGGGAACAATAAGTTGCCAAGGAATAAAAAGAATGAAAATATAAGCAGAAGAGGAAAAATTAAGACCCCTAGTCCTAATAAACAGAATACAGAAGAAGAAAGGGGTCAGGAGAGATTTGAAGAACCCGAGAAGGAAAAATCGGAGGAAGAAGATGGAACAGAGAGCTGGGATACCAACTCTAGTAATGATGATGAAGGATCGAAGGAAATTGTAAAGGATAAAGTCAATACTGAGGAGGATTTTGTTACCAGAATAGAAGAGATGGAGGAAAACCAAAAAGTGGTAGAGGAAGACACTGTCCAGGAAGATCATGGTGAGGACTCAACTTCTAAGAAAGAAAAGGAAATATCTGTCTAGGGAGATATTCAAAACATGGAGATGGAAATTGAAGATGGAATCAATGAGCAGGAACAAAAGAGCAAAGATGACTTCTTTGAAGAAGCTAGGAATAGCCCAAATAAAAAGTCTAAGGATTGGAAAGGGAAGAATCAGAATGATGAAATACACACTCCTATGACTTGGGTTAATAGTAAAGCTGAGTCTTCTTCCCAATTAGATTCCTGGTTGTGTAGGGAGATCATTGATCTCAAGAAAAAAGTGGAAACTTTGGAAGATTCTCTGAAAGCTGCTTGGAACAAAGTAAACAACATGGAAAATCAGTTAAGCGAGATCCCTGTGAAGCTCAAAGCTTACGAAAATAATCTCTGGGAGTTAATTAAGGATACCAGAAAGAAAATGGAGGAAGTAACGTCCAACATTTGTTCAGCTGCTATCAATATAGGTAAATGAGCCAATGAGGAGACCAAAGCACTAGAGGGTCCCAGCAAAAGGACAAGGCAAAGTTCCAGAAAGAAAGATACACAAAAAGGTGCTTTGCTGGAGGTTACCACCCAGGAAACTGCTTTGAAAGAAAAAGAAGCCATGAACTTGATAGTGGAACTGGATGAATAATCTGGTCCTTCTTGTTGGTAAAGAAACTGGTATAGATCTTTGTTCTTTTGTTAGCTTTTGTTTGTTGTACCTCTAGACTTCTACTTTTGGGTTTTGACCGAATGTATCTCTTATGGTTTCAAAACCATTCAAAACATGTTTTTGCTACTTCTCTATAGTGTTTTTTAGTCATTGCCTGTGGGCTTTGTTGTTCTTTTTTTGCTCTCTGTTAAAGGGTTTCGGGGCCCCTTCAAAACCTGCTTTTACCTCTAATCTAAAATATTGCCATTGATTCCTCAACTAATGATTTGATTGTCTCTTCCACATTGGTGGGTTGAGTAGCCACATATGTGTCAGTGGGCATCTCTATTTATACCTCCTTAGTTGGGTTTTGGGTTAATGTGAGAGTGGAAGAAGTCAAAGATACTTGGATGGGTGGAATAGATGTGCTTACAAGGGGTGTCGAAGCTAGAAGTGACACATATAGAGAGGTAGGCATGTGTGTTTAGAACAAAGGAACTTATGGAAGGGTGTTATCCAAGGTAAAAAATAATTTATTAATGTAGTAGGAAAGGATATAGTGTAACTAATGGATAATGTGATGGAATATGAGGATGGATGCATTATTAAACTAGTAGCTATGGTGGGTGATGGGACTATAGTCAGAATGACTGAGTCAACAACAATGTACTACTGGGTGGTGTTAGTGATTAATTCGGTGGTATTAGATATAAGGGATGAGGTGGGAGTGATTGTAGAATAGGGAGGTGAAGGTCGAGTTGGAGTAACCAACTATGTTGATTAGCTTACTACTAAGGGAGTCACTTGTAATTATGGGCTAGTATAAATAGGAGAAGTAATTATGTTTGTTGGTTGGGTAGTAGAGCTTGGAATAGGGATTACTTGTCCTAGTTAGATAGTAGTTGTGTCCCCTATGTAAATTAGTAGTGTCTAGTCCATTTTCTGGGTTGATGGTACTTGGGTGTTTGAATAATCCCTTCTTGCCTTCTTTTTTGCCTTTTGTGCAAGATAATTGGTCTCACTAACTAATTTTCTTGAGTCCCACTATTAGAACCTTTTGTTGTTGTTGTTGTTGTTGTTGCCTCTATACCCTTATCCTTTACCTTTCTAAGTCTATCTATGATATTTAGGGTATCTTAGTTATTTTAACCCCCTTACTTCTTAACCAGTTCAAATTTATATTTATAACTGGGGTGGTTTTATCTAATAATGAGAAAGATTTAGGCATAAACCACCTAACTTGAGGAAGAGGTTGGAAGTAGATTTGATTATCATAGTACACCCTATCCACTATTTTTTCCTCATATTTCAAATCTTATAAAACTAGTGCCATATCATAAGTCTTAATTTGTTTAAGGGTCTTTATAGAATAATCCCTCAACTTAAATTCTTCCTCATATTTAAAATCCTCCAAATAATCTTCATAAAAGGGAATGTGGGAATATGAGGAACCCAATAAACTAGTAACATAACTAGTCACATCATAAAATGTCCTAGTGTTGAGAGCTCTCAAGGTCATTTGAGTCATCTTTGTATTTTCACATTTGGCCTTAGATAAATAAGGGAAAGTGTATCTCCCTATACTAATAGGGAAGTGTATGCCTATCTTGTGCTTACTTGATAAGAACTTGTAGGTTTCAAAAAGTGTTCTTACAAGTTCCATTAAATCTCATTTGTCATTTACATATCTAGGAAGGGTGTAAGGACACTCAATAAAACCATTAAATCTGATGTAAGAATATGTTGGGAATCAGATAAATTATGATCCCTAATTTGTAATTTATGTATTTTTAACATCAAAAAATCTTATTCTCCTTAATTCTTGTTTAAACATGCTTATGATGCACTAGATAAAAGCATCATTTACTCTTATAAGTTATTATTTGATCCCCTCAAAAGTGAGATCATGATAGTAGTTATAAACCTTATTAATTTAATCTGAAAGTGTCTTTAATCTTGGGAATTCCCTCCCTCTTGCTAAAGCATAGATGAGTTAGGAGGTCATGTAAAATTTACTAGTGGTTAGGACCTCTAGCAATTGTATATGAATATAATCATTGATTAATTAGGCCCAATTAATGTATTATTTATTTTGATGGATTACATAGGTATAATGGTACATCTAATCTTAATAATTATTTGCATTTGGGCTCCCTATAACTCAGTGTAAGAGTATAATATCTTCTACCTCATCCTTAAATTCTATCCTAGCTAGGGTATTTAGTAGTATTGTGGTTGAAGATTTAGGGATTTTTAACCACTCTTTATTTAAAACCCATGTATAAGATAAGTTATTATCTTGATAGAATTATTTGTAAAAATCAAGGGTAATGTCTATTTAGATTTCAAACTCTAGGGTTAAGAATATAGTATCAATGAAATCTAGATCTAGTCTCATAATCTTCTCCCTTTATCATTCACTACTTATCTCTTCTCTGCATCATAATTTTTAGACATGGTGAGCACAAACTCAAGGATTTGTGCTGAGAATGGGAAGGATGCATCTTGAGGTAAACCATTGTCATAAATTATCTAAATAAAATCATTCTTGAATTATGTATTGAATCTTGTCTAAATGTTTTCTAGGTCTATGTGACCTAGGTCTATGTCAGTTATCTCATTGATGTTTGAACCCAAGATGGAAGATACACCAAGTCCCTTTAATTTTAATTTCATATCTATTTTTGACATATGCACTAGGAATATAAGTGTGAGAAACCAACTGCATAGCTAGTCAGGAGTTGTGCTTGCAATTATAGGTTATTTTTTCTTTTAACTTGATAGAGTTTAGGTATGCTTCTACAGAGGTATTTTTTTTATGGGAATTTTTTTTGTAATAATAACTATGAAATCCAAGACACAGTTAGTAAGATTTTAATTTTCAATCACACAAATTTTGACCAAAAGTCTAGTGGGGTTCTGGTTTGCAATTACAAGTTGGATCTCCAATGGGAACTCATGGTCTGAAAATATAGGGGATATCTAGATGTTAATTATATGGGGATTTTATGTGTTTTTTGAGTTAAAATATCTAGTGGAGGTTTAGTTTGAGAATGAAGGAGGTAATTCCTCCTAGATGTAGACCACTTTTAAGAAAACCCTAAGGTAATAAGTACCTAGAAGAATATAGTCAAATTTTAACAAGATTTTTACATATGAGTGAAAAAACTAGAAAATTACAAACAAATAATGATGCTTTTGACAATTATAGAGAGAAAATCTTAGGTACAACAAAAGATAACACCAAAAAAATTTGAAAATAGAAAAATGGAGGTGTATACTAAAATAAATTGTAGGTGACCTAGGATAGTACCATAAAATGTGTGTGATGGGCTTGGAAACGGATATATCTAGTGTTCATTTGCATTGATTGGCAATGGTAGTGAATGAACTATAGTTAAAGACATTGCTCATCTTGGAGGTCTAGTTTGTAATTTCACTTGGAAATAGATATTTGGATTTGGTTTGTAATTTCAAACAAATGACTTTAAAAAATTAATTATATACTAAAAACCCATAATTAATGTCAAGAATTTTAATTAATGGTAGCAGATAGATTAATAGATAGGAAAGTGGGTTTGGAGAGTCACTTTACAAATTTGTAATCTTGAAATATGTTTTTAACTTTCCCTTTGCCAATGGATTTGATGATTGGAAATCCAAGAAACCTCCTCCTATTATTCAAATTTGTAATTGTTAGGGTGTGGAGCTTAAAAGCTTCACCAAAGAGCACAGTTATTGGTTTCGGGTCTACACAGACACCGGCGTCAGTCAGGAGTGACCGACATCGATCACAGGTAGTTGCAGAGACGCCGACGTCGGTAGAGGATCGGCCGACAACGGTCACAGGCGAACAGGCAAGAACCGATGTCGGTTACCTGCGTGTCCAGAAAGCAATTTCCGAGGACAGAAGCGAGTGTTTGCATGATAAGTTTGAGTTGTAGACTCAAGCTTGCATCTCTATTATTATTAATGCTATTTTTAGAGCCCTTGTTTAAGTGGTTTAACTGTTTGTTGGAAGTACATGCTCAAGTCTCCTAATTCTATATGAAGAATTAGACCTTCCTAGCTTTGTAGTGGAATTGTAGAAGAATTCATTGTGTGTGAAGAATAGTACAGAATTAAATCAATCCAGGTCTGTTGGAATTGGTTGTTCTTGAGAGAGATAGCTCTTGAGGAATAGAGATCTATTGAGAGATCTATACATCTAGGAGAGGTGTGGAAGAAAGAAGCTTTCTTCAATTGTATTCCTTTTGTAAAGAGTTTGTTAATACAAGTTTTCAGGGTGTTTTCTTGTATCTCTTGTTCTTGCTATTATCATTCTAATTACTTGTCAATCTGATTTAATTCCACATTTATTACTGTCACAATTGTAATCTATTGTTGGTTTGATCCCCCAACAAGTGGTATCAGAGCCTTGGTTACAGGTTCAGAGCTTGATAATTGGTATCAAAGTTCAGGTTCACTAACAGGTGGTTTAGATCTGTGTAGTGTGTATTGATTACAGATTCTCACAAGAGTTTCTGTAGGGATTTCTATTTGAGTGGGAGAAGCAATGGTAGATGAAAGTAAATTGAGAATGGAAAAGTTCAATGGCAAAAATTACCAACACTGGAGAATGCAGATAGAGGACTATCTGTATCAGAAAGATCTCTACTTACCGTTAGGAGGTATTGCAAAGAAGCCCAAAGACATGGAGGATGAAGAATGGGAAGTTCTTGACAGAAAGGCTCTGGGTTCTATAAGACTAAGTCTAGCATCCACTGTTATATCTAATTTATCACAAGAAAAGTCTACGGTAGAGTTGATGACTATGTTAGCAAATTTGTATGAAAAACCCTCAGCTTCCAATAAGGTATATCTTATGAAGCAATTATTTAATTTGCATATGAATGAAGGTGGATCTATTTCTACTCATCTGAATGATTTCAATGGTATTGTGAATCAATTAAGTTCAGTGAATGTAGTGTTTGATGATGAGGTAAAAGCTCTTTCGATATTATGTTCTTTGCCTGAAAGCTGGTATGGCTTAGTAATGGTAGTAAGTAATACTGCATCTGCATCAAATATTTTGAAAGTAGAGGATGTTGTTAGTGTTATCTTGAATGAGGAAATACGCAGGAAAAGCACAAAAGAGGCATCTGGGAATGCTTTAAGTTTTGAGAGCAGGGGAAGGCAGAAAGAGAAGAGCAAGAAAGGCAGAGCAAGATCCAAATTAAAGGGGAAAGGCAGATCTAAATCTAGAAATGGCAGAAAGCCACAATGCTGGAATTGTGGAAAGATGGGGCACATAAATAGAGATTGCTGGTCAAAGCCCAAGGAAGACAACCAGCACGAAGGAAAGGAAGAAGCTAAGATTGCAGGTATTGCATAGGATGCTTTAATTTTCTCTCTGCATAATAATATAGAATCTTGGGTATTAGATTCTGGTGCATCTTTTCATGCTACTCCTAACAGGGAATATTTCAGTGACTACATCCATGGAGATTTTGGAATAGTGTATCTAGGGGATGATGAACCCTGTAAAATAATTGGCAAAGGTAAAGTGCAGCTGAAGATGCAGAATAGCAACACATGGGTGTTGAGAGACGTGATGCATGTTCCTAGCTTGAAGAGAAATTTGATTTCTGTAGGAAAGTTAGGGGATGAGGGTTGTACTATAACTCTCACATCAGAATCTTGGAAGGTGACCAAGGGTGCACTTGTTATGGCCAGAGGTAAGAGAGAAGGTACTCTCTATTTGTGTAATTGTGTTACTAACAAATCTCCTTCTGTGTTATTTACTTCAGATGTGGATGCTAAATTGTGCAACTCAAGGCTTGGCCACATGAGTGAGAAGGGGATGTCAATTCTTAAGTCTAAAGGTATGCTTTCAGATTTAAAAGGCATAAATCTAGAGTTTTGTGAGCACTGTGTATTTGGAAAATAGAAAAGGGTAGTTTTCTCAAAACTGGGTCTACTAAGAAGAGGCACAAGTTGGAGCTTGTTCACACAGACGTGTGGGGACCGGCTCAGGTTGCTTCCATTGGAGGATCACAGTACTATGTATCTTTCATAGATGATGCCACAAGGAAGGTATGGATCTATTGTATTAGAAAGAAATCTGATGTATTTGATACTTTTAAAGTTTGGAAAGCTATGGTTGAGAATGAAACAGGTAAAATATTAAAGTGCCTGAGATCAAACAATGGTGGTGAGTTTTGCAGTCATAAGTTCAGAGATTATTGTTACATGCATGGAATCCATAGGTAAAGGATGGTTCTAAAGACACCTCAGTAGAATGGTATTGCTGAAAGGATGAACAGGACAATAATGGAGCGTGCAAGATGTATGAGATTGCATGCCATTTTGCCCTTACAGTTTTGGGCACAAGCTGTTGACACTGCAGTGTACCTGATTAACAGAGGACCCTCTACAGCTCTGGATGGTGGTATTCCAGAAGAGGCATGGATAGGTAAAAAGGTTGATCTCTCATATCTCAAAGTTTTTGGTTGTGAAGCCTTTGTGCATATAGATAAGGAAAATAGAAATAAGCTTGATGTTAAGTCTATGAGATGCACGTTTATTAGCTATGGCTCAGATGATTTTGGTTACAGATTGTGGAATTTAGAAACTAACAAGGTAATCAGGAGTCGTGATGTTGTTTTCAACAAAAGAGTGATGTATTGTGATCAGCTAAGGAAGTTGAATCAATCTAAGCAGAGCAATGGTGAATTGGATGAGGTGAAACTCCAAGATGAGCTCGTGGGAAAAAGAAATAATCACTTGCAGGAAAACATAGAGACCGACATCAGCAGGTTAGGACCCGGCGTCGGCAGTACAGAGACCGGCGTCGGCAGAATAGAGACCGACGTCGGTAGAACAGGTACCGAGGTCGGTCAGGCAGAATCGACGTTGGCCAGTTACAGGTCTACAGGTGACCGAGGTCGGTCACTGTCAGAGAATTTGGGTGGACAGCGTGTTGTGGACAAGTCTCAGACACCCATCAGGAGGTCAGAAAGGGTGAGTAAGCCTCCAATTAGATATTCTCCTTCTTTATTTTATTTATTGCTAACTGATGTTAGAGAACCAGAGAGTTTTGAAGAAGCAATACAGGTGGAGTCCAAGAGTGAGTGGGAGCGTGGCATGGTTGAGGAGTTGGAGTCCTTAAGAAAGAACCAAACATGGGATTTGGTTGAATTGCCAGCTGGTAAGAGAACACTTAAGAACAGATGGACCTACAGGTTGAAGGAAGGTGAGAATGGACAGATGAGATACAAGGCCACATTAGTGGTAAAAGGATTTGCACAAAAGCCAGGTATTGACTTTGGTGAGATTTTTTCTCCTGTTGTTAAAATGACTTCAATAAGGGTTGTATTGTCTTTGGTTGCTTTTGAGGATTTGCATCTTGAGCAGCTAGATGTTAAGACAGCATTTCTTCATGGAGATTTGGATGAGGAAATTTATATGGAATAGCCAGAAGGATTTGAGGTCAAGGGTAAGGAGAAGTTTGTGTGCAGGTTGAAGAAAAGCTTGTATGGCCTCAAGCAAGCTCCTAGGCAATGGTACTTAAAATTTGATAGGTTTATGACTGAGCATGGCTACAGTAGGTGTCAATCAGACCATTGTGTGTATTTCAAGAGATTTGATAATGGTATATATATTATTCTATTGTTGTATGTAGATGACATGCTGGTTGCAGGGTCTCACATGCAGGATATCTCAGAGCTTAAGGTAAAATTAGCTCAAACGTTTGCTATGAAGGATTTGGGAGCAGTGAAGAAAATCCTTGGCATGAGCATTAAGAGAGATAGGAAAAATCATAGGTTGATATTGTCTCAAGAAGATTATGTGGACAAGTTAAAATGGTTCAATATGTAGGATGCTAAACCGGTAAGCACACCTTTGGCTGGACATTTTAAGTTGAGTAAAGAACAATGCCCTAATTCATATGATGAGGTAGAGTACATGAGTAAGGTTCCATATTATTCCACAGTAGGGAGTTTGATGTATGCAATGGTGTGTACTAGACCAGATATTGCCCAAGCAGTGGGAGTTGTAAGTAAGTATATGGCCAATCCAGGTAAGGAACATTGGAAAGCAGTTCAGTGGATCCTTAGATATCTAAGAGGAACCAGCAGTAGGCACTTATGCTATGGAGGTTCAGATACTTCTCTACATGGTTATGTAGATTTAGATATGGCAGGTGATTTGGATGGTAGGAGGAGCACTACAGGTTATGTATTTACTGTAGGTGGAACGGCGGTTAGTTGGATATCTAAGTTGCAGAAGGTTGTTGCCTTGTCAACTACAGAAGCAGAGTATATTGTAGCCACAGAAGCTAGCAAGGAAATGATATGGATGACACGGTTCATGGATGAGCTTGGTAGGAAGCATGAGAGTTGCAGATTGTATAGTGACAGTTAGAGTGTAATCCATTTGGCTAAGAATTCAGCCTTTCATTCAAGAACAAAGCACATACAGCTAAGGTATCACTTCATACGACAGGTATTGGAAGATGGTGAGTTGAAGTTGGAGAAGATCCATACAGATAGGAATCCGGCGGATATGTTAACCAAGCCAGTTACAAAGGAGAAGTTGAACTTGCATTCAACTTTTATTGGTCTTCATGATTGAGTTGAAGATGGAGGAGCTAGAAGATGTTGCTGTACAGGTACTGGTGCAGCTGTTTATCTCCAAGTGGGAGATTGTTAGGGTGTGGAGCTTAAAAGCTTCACCAAGGAGCACAGTTATTGGTTTCGGGTCTACACAGACACCGGCGTCGGTCAGGAGCGACCAACGTCGATCACAGGCAGTTGCAGAGACACCGACGTCGGTAGAGGATCGGCCGATGACGGTCACAGGTGAACAAGCAGGAACCGACGTCGGTTACCTGCGTGTCCAGAAAGCAATTTTTGAGGACAGAAGCGAGTGTTTGCATGATAAGTTTGAGTTGTAGACTCAAGCTTGCATCTCTATTATTAGTAATGCTATTTTTAGAGCCCTTGTTTAAGTGGTTTAACTATTTGTTGGAAGTACATGCTCAAGTCTCCTAATTCTATATGAAGAATTAGATCTTCCTAGCTTTGTAGTGGAATTGTAGAAGAATTCATTGTGAGTGAAGAACAGTGCAGAATTGAATCAATCCAAGTCTGTTGGAATTGGTTGTTCTTGAGAGAGATAGCTCTTGAGGAATAGAGATGTATTGAGAGATCTATACATCTAGGAGAGGTGTGGAAGAAAGAAGCTTTCTTCAATTGTATTCCTTTTGTAAAGAGTTTGTTAATACAAGTTTTCAGGGTGTTTTCTTGTATCTCTTGTTCTTGTTACTATCATTCTAATTACTGGTCAATCTGATTTAATTCCGTGTTTATTGCTGTCACAATTGTAATCTATTATTGGTTTGATCCCCCAACAGTAATATAATTTTCATTCTCTACTTTTTACTTTGGGATTTTGGATGTGAAGCCTATTTTAGAAGTGGGGATCAAAATTCAAATTACACTTTGAAACTTTACAAAGTTGGAAAGTGTAGTGATAATTCTAATCTCTACTTGGTCTTGGTGAAAAGAGGGAAGTAGAGTCTCCATTGCACTTTGAAACTTTAAAAAGTTTAAAATATTTTTTTGAGTTTGAATTTCCACTAGGGACTTAGTAAGCGAGAAAGCAGAGGTTTAGGTGCCTTTTAAAACTTTGCAAAGTTGCAAGGTGCACAAAAATATTTGATTTATCCTTGGGTCTTGAAAAATGGAATTTATGAAATTTTAAATCTTTTCCCAAAAAATTTTAAAATTATTCTCTAAGGCACATGGTGTTTTGATGTTTTTGGCACAAAAATATCAACAGTCAGTATAGTATGGGAATGAGTCTAAGGTTAAAATGTACAAATATCTAGTCAAAGTAGAGATTAGTTATCTAAATTGACTATAGTAATGGATATTTTTGTTTCACCATTGGGGTCATATTATGTGATTTTAAGAGTCAATTGGCTTATGAATCATAAAGCCAAGGTTGACTACTATCTGAAGAAGGTTGAGTTCAAGATGATTTTGGAAATAAGACACAACTTTAGGGTGAGAAAAAGGAGTTGAAGATAAGGTATATTTATAAAATTCAACTCAATAAAGCTCAAAGAAAGGGATTCCAAACATTTATCATTAATATAAATGAGATGTAAGAGTCTAAAGAACCATCCATCAAATATTATCCTCTTCTAAGAAACTTTTATGGCATGTTTCCAAAATAATTACCAGGATTACCACCCAAGTGTGAGTTTGATTTATTGATTGATATCATACCTAGATTATAACCATAGTTTAAGGTGATATATATAATCACAACCACTGAATTGGTTGAGTTAAAGGCATAAATTTAGGAGTTGTTGTTAAAATGGATGATTTGACCAAGTGTGTCACCTTGGGGTGTACCGATTATCTTTGTCAAGAAGAGGGATGACACTCTTTACCTATGTATAGATTACATAATGTTAAAAAAATAAATGATAAAGAATAAATATAAATTTCCACACATTAAGGATCTATTTGATCAAATTCAAGGGGCAATAATATTTTTAAGATTGATCTTAGAGTAGGGAATAATATGTTGAGAATCTATGATGAGGATATTCCAAAACTAACTTTTAAAATTGATATGGGTACTATGAGTTCATAGTGTAACCATTTAGATTGACAAATGCTCTAGCAACATTTATGAATATTATGAATAGTGTGTTCAGAGACTATCTAGATCATTTTTCTTTGGTCTTTCTAGATGGCATCTTCATTTATTCTAAGGATAAGGAAGATCACCTATAGCATCTAAAACTAGTTTTACAATGGTTTCAAAAGCTTAGGTTGTATGGAAAGTTGTCTAAGTGTGTATTTTTCTAAAATAAAGTGTAGTATTTGGGACATATTATCTCTATATATGGTGTTTAGTGGATCTGGCAAAGATAAAACCCATAATGGAGTGGCCAACATCAAAGAATGTACATGAGGTAAGGAATTTCATGGGATTAGCAGTCTATTATAGGAAATTCATTCTAAATTTATCTAAGATAGATAATCTAATTAACTCTCTTTAGGGAAAGAATAAAAATTTTGTATGGTTAGACAAGTGTGAGATAGCCTTTCAAAAACTAAAAATTAGGTTTACTTTAGTACTAGTGTTAAGATTTCCTAATCCTCATGGTCAATTCTTAGTGATCACCGATACATCTAGGGATGGACTTAGATGAGTTATTATGAAATATGGCTTAGTGGTAGCATATGAGTCTAGGAAACATAAGCCATATGAAGTGAATTATGCCCTTTATGACTAAGAACTTATGACAATTGTACATTCTTTAAAAGTTTAGATGTATTATCTATTGGGAAACCATTTGAGTGTAAGATTGATAACTTGGGAATCAAGTACATATTCACCCAACCTAACTTGAATGATCATTAAATATGATGGTTAGAGTTATTATTTGATTATGATTTTGATATTTTTTATATCAAAGATAAGGATAATAGAGTAGATAATTCTCTAAACCATATGAGGTACATAGTAGATATGCCTACTATTAGGAGTAGTTTTTGAGATCATGTAATCAAATTCTCACCAAGAGATGAATTTTATGATTAGGTTAGGAAAGAAATGTATAATAATGCTCAAAACCCTATGTATAAGGGATTCAAGATAAAGAGTGGTGGTATTTTCTAGTATAATGGTAGAATGTACACAATTGATAGAGTCTAAGGAGCATGGTGTTAGAACACAATGCCTCATATTTAGGACATACAGGTATAATAAAGCTCATGGATGGGCTCAGACCACTCTATATATAAAAAAAGAATCAAGAAATATGTAAAATATTTTGTGTCTCATTGTTTAGAATATTAGTGTGTGAAAGATGAACATGTGCATCTAGTTGGATTGTTATATCTACATGATATACTAGAATGGAAGTGGTAGGTGATTAACATGGAATTCATCCAAGGGTTTATGTTAACATAGAATTGACATGATATGATCTTGGTTTTAGTTGAAAAACTAACCAAGATAACCCACTTCATATTGGGTAACTTGAAAGATGAGGCACCTATGCTTTTGAAGAGATTCATGAAATAAGTGTATTGATTGTATGGTTTTCTAGAGAAGATTTTTTTGAATCAAGATCTGAGGATGAATTTTAATTTTTGGTTAACTTTGAATTCATATCTAGGTATACCATTGAATTTTAGCATTGCTTATCACTTACAAATTGAAGAATAGACAAAGTGAGTTAACCAGGTTTTAGAAGATCTCCTTCATATGTATTACATGGATCAACAATACAAGTGGGAGGAGTACCTTCCATTGGTTGAGTTTTCTTATAAAAACTCATACCAATTAGCATTGAAGATGGCTCCATTTGAGGCATTGTATGGAAGGAGGTATAGAATACCAATCGGTTGGGATATGTTAGAAGATAAGGTGGTCTTTGGAAATTAGACTCTTTTATAAATTGAAGAACAAGTCAAGACAATCAGGTAAACGTTGGTCAAGGCCAATTATAGACATAAAAGTTATGTTGATTTGAAGAGAATAGATAGGTATTTTTATATAGGTGATAAAGTGGTTCTATTGTTTAATCCTTAGAAAATCTTGATTAATTTTGGGAAGTCAGTGAAGCTTTCACCAAGATATGTGGGACCCTTCAAAGTTTTAGAAGTGGTCAATCCTGTAGCATATAGGCTTGCATTGCCACCATATATAACTCTTTTGAAAAATTTATTCCATGGTTTTATCTTAAAAAGTATATTTATAACCATTTACATGTGTTGGATTGGAATGCTTTGCATGTTTTGGATCAGAGGTGGTCATGGTAGAACCAATAAAAATAATTGGCACTCATAAACTCAGTTTGCATAATAGAGAAGTATCATAGTGAAATGTCTAGTCGGACCACTATTATGAAGATATTTCCACTTGGGAAGACTATGATGAGTTTTATAGGATGTTTTTACATTTATTTGCTTGATTTATTACTACATATTATATTATTTTTTGTTGAATAATG